>DF240761.1:133902-161484 GCA_000507305.1 Breviolum minutum Mf 1.05b.01
TTTATCAAAAAATATAAAAATATAAAATAATATATTATAATTTTAAAATTATTTTATAAAATAAAATATTTTTTTTTAATTTCTATCTTTTAATTTTATCAATGTGTTAAAGATTATTTTTTCTTAATCTCAAATTTTATATTAAAATAAAATTTATATTATATATATTCTAATATAATATAAATATATATATATATATTTTTTTAATTATAATTATCTTTTATTTCAATTTTCAAAATAATATAAATTTAATTAAAAAGATATTTTATATAAATATATAATTTAAATATAATTATTATATTAATCTAATTATTAATTATTAATATATATATAATCAAATTATCTATATATTTATTAATTTATATTCTATAACATATAATTTTCTAAATATATCTTTTTTACATATAATATTTAAAAAATCATTTAATTTTTTTCATCATTAAAATTATATTTTTTGTAAATAATCTAATATAATTATATAATATTAATATTATTTTTCGAAATAGATTATATATTTACATATTATATAATCAAATATGATTTAAATAATTTATTATTTCTTATAATTTTTTTGGTTCTGGATATTTCTATTCTCTTGATACTAAATTCATTTCTCTTGAATTATTGCAATCCTGACATACCTGATATTTCAGCACGTTCTAAGGTAGAAAAAGACCTGGGACGTCTCAAATTAAAAGCTGCAGAATCATGATACTGTTGATAGCTGCAATCTGAAACAACCACCTGGGATGCAAAAAACACGTGTAACCAATGGGATAAACTAGAAACCTCAACGGGTGAACGCCGGATTTGTTCCATCAACATCAACGAGATCAACACCTTATCCATGGGCTCCCCGCCCGCACCACAACCACCACGCCGTGAAACGGGGCCTTCAGCGACTGAGGAGTTGCACCACAGCATCACGATGACTCTTCTTGGCCAAGTCTAAAGCAGTGGAACCTGCGAATTTTGCCCCAAGGTAGGAGTAAGAGTTTGGGGAAAATTGTCCCGCCCTCCACCCACCAAACAAAATAGACACCAAATTTCTATACATTTACATATATATATATATACATATATACATCATTCCTACATCTACCCTGCCTTACGACTTGATGAATAACGCCATCTACTGAAACAGATCTGCATCTAAGGGGAGATGTTTGAAAGCATTTTCCCCCTCGTTAAAGGTGATGTTTTCTACTGGTCCCATTGGTTTGTAAATAATAAGTACTGCCAGTAACTCAACAAAGATCTGTAGCGCCAATGTCAAAGATCTAGTTGGAAAATTCCAACACCTTTGCTGTGACTCCGTTGGGTCTGACGAATTTTGTGGGAACTTTTTCATGATGACGAGGGGTCGCACAACAAACCTCTTAGAAATGCTGCTAGCAGCATTTTGTTGGCCTTTTGATGATTTCTGGATGGAAAGGCATGCATCAAGCCACGGCCAATGCCAGTCATGTGTACTGTTTGTATATATATATATATATAGTTGTAAATACCTAAACACAGATATGTGGGTTCCCAACAAATACAACTCACATCTTCAAGACCCTCCGAAAAAGATCATCTGCATGATTCCATACAGCGATGCTCGGGTGCATAAAGAATGCAACACATGGTAAGCAAATGTTTTAAAAGAACAAACATCACTTATTCGGGAAGATATCTTGCACCAACCTCCAAAACGGAGTTCAGTTCATCAAGGAAGTAGATACAGAACCAAACATAGCTTCACATAGTTCGCTATGGTTTCTCGAAAAACCTTTGGCCCATGATAACATCAAACTAGAATATAGGTATCTATATATGGGATATATATGTATACACTATACACACATACAGTATATGCTTTTTTGTATGTTTTGGTTCAAATCTTTTTAGAACGGCCCTGTTCTTTATGGATTTGACATCTTTTGCCCATTCCACAAACATTCCGAATTTCTTGGAATCCCCTGTCCTTCACGATCCAACACCGTTTGGTCAGCTTTCTTCTCCTAGGTGGAAAAAATGCACAAATGGAAGAAACCAACTCCATTGTCCATATCTTTGTTGGGGTCTAAGCTAAACTCCCACTAGTTCCCTGTGCTAAGCGGCATGGTAAAATCAAGCCAATGGTAGGGAATTCCATGGTAAAAGGATTCAAAAAATCATGCAAGTTGTACACACAAAGACTTGACAAAGACACAGAATCACAACTCTTCAAAATGACATATCTTTTCAACCAGCCTTCAAGCATTCAAAGACCAGCCCGGCGAAAACATCTGGATTTCGTGCATTTTTGATGGCGAAAAGAGATAGGAACTCTTGGAACAAAATGGGACTCAAACAGAATGGTTGGATACAAAACACATACTCCCTGCATATATCCTTTCCAAAGGGAATACTGTATCAGTCTCAGTGGTTGATTCCAGAAATATTTGCAAGATTTCATGCAACTAGAAAAAAATAAGCACGGGAATCTTGCAAAGAATAGTGATTCAGAACGTCTCCGTTTGTTGCTTGTTTGTTTGGGATCCCAAGTCGCGCAGCATCGAATTTCTGTTGCAAGCCGAGTCTCCAAGAGTAGGATCACCATCTCAGTATGTCCACATGCCGCTGCAAAATGCAACGGTGTTTCACCTTGGAAAACCCCCGACGGACCTTCCAAGCACAAAGGGAATTCAGTGATGAATGTTTCGTTAAAACCCCTCCATATATGCTCCATGGGACTGGAATATTTACCTACATATTTACCTACATGAATGGCTTGAATTTATGGTAAATGTAGGTAAATATTCCATACATGGAGCATCTGGGTACTTGAACGGAACAAAAACCTTGAAGAAAATTTTGCAGAACTGCAACTTTCCGCGATGTTCACGGTGGTCGTTGTTTTTTGGAAAGCACTACTGAACCAATATGTCTTCCAAATACCCCTTTGAGTCGTGAAAAAACACCACATTTCATGAGGCTCGGGCCCTTTGCCGGATGTTGGATGACTATAGGGAACTTTTTCACGGTCAGTCAAACGTAAACATGGCACACCCGTAATAACCATGAACGAGGTAATAGACTGTAAGTCCTTCAAAATGGATTTGGTTCTGAATGGCAATGGGCAAAACAATGAAAGCATCAATTTGGAAAAGAAACTCTATCCCAATCACGTGAAACTCAAAAAATACTTCGCAAAACCGGAGTTCTTAAACGTTTTTTGGGAGGATTCTTGTGTAACCAGAAAACAATTAATTGATCAACAAAAATCAACCAACCGGCCAACCGGTGTGCTTTTACCACTATTTTCGTGACTCAATTGGTGGCCCATAATGCTTAGCCTAAAGGTCATAGAAACGCTGCATTCAAGCCAAACCTGACATCAACCACCCCGCAGCCCGATTCCTTGAAAAAATCCTACGAATGGTGACCTCATTACTCGAAACAAAAGAAACAAATATAAATTCATGGGGCCATATCTTCATGCTCCCGAATATAAAACAATGAACAACAATATTGAATATTAATACCATCAACATATATCAACATCATGTAGCCCTCCCCCAACCAAACATGGAACTAACAAAAACTACTACCAACCAGATGAGCCACGCGAAAAAAAACACTTACTTTCCATTATATATACTGGTTACTAAATAGGGATCCTGATAATGGTTCAACATCATCCCTAATATAGCGAAAGGTCGTAGAATCCCCAACATACCCCAAACAACCAGGGATCATTAAATCAATGGAGTTTCCCGGTTCCCCTGATAGGTGGTAGGTAACATATAATGGCCCAATTGGCAATATCTAAGTGGTATATAAGTGGTATACTGCCACCTGGGTGATTATATATCGCCTACCACCTATTAAGGGAACCAGAAACAACCATTGATTAAATTACCCATTTCAGGGGAATCAACTCAATGCAAATATATATGTTAGTTTTCTGGGTCCCATTTCCTCTCAAAAAAGTGCCTGAAGTTTGGGGCCCGGTGTCATATAATGACCCCTAAACCATCCTATATACCCCAAATGGTAGTTATATTCCCCTATTTACCCTATTGCCAGTTGTGTCTAATCCCTTTATAATGGTGTATTGACAAAACCCTAAACAACCCAGGCGCCCTTTTTTTTCATTGCTCTAATATGGGCTTCAAAAATGTATCCCTCAAACATCACGAACCAACACCCATGACTGATCCAGGTATGGTACAGATATACGGGAGTTTCCTAAAATGGGGGTACCAAACAACCATGGTTTTTTTCCTACTACAAATGATCATTTTGGGGTGTGAAATGGGGGTACCACCATTTAAAGAAACACTCATATGTTTTCCAAATACCATTTATTTGAGGTATGGTACATATACCTACATTTGGTTGATCCCTAGGGTAATAAAACTTATCTATTTAAATTGCCTGGTTGATCCCTTGGTTACCATAAAAATCACACAGGTGTTTTTTTTCTCAAATGAAGCTGAGTCCAATGGGCCAAACTCCTCATCCTTCAGCTCCAAGTCAGCTCCACGCTCCAGTAGCAAACCTCCGAGACGGTCCAAGGTTGAAGAAACAATGAAGACAATTCAATGAACCTAATGGTTACATAAAATAATGAATATACTATATTCTATCATGATACGATGTAATAACATATAATATGATCTAGTAGTATAATATCAAAAACATATACATTTAATATCAACATTTCATATAAACAAGTAATATGAATATTTAATATAAATAAACATGAATATAATATAAATGCGATTATACTTATAATATATTCATAATACAGTATGATATCTTATAAAATCATTACTTTGCTCCTGAATATGACATGTTTAACAAAATCAACCCTTCAATTCGTCATGTCACTTTCGACAGCACAACGCCTTCCCCAAAAAATATCCACCTCGGAAAATGAACATGGAACCTAAAAATCATCCAATTGAAAAGGCAAATCATCTTCCAACCCTCCATTTTTGGGTTCCATGTTAATTTCCAGTGTGTATCTGGGAGTGTCATTCAACATTCTGGGCACATTGAAGTATCGAATCCATGTCCCGTACTCCAATCATCAACACATATCGAATCACACATGATTGACTAGTAAAGACTCCAAGTGTGAATCCTAAAAAAACATCAGAGCATCAGGAACCTTCTGCAGCCCTCTTGTGATACTCATGTTTATATACGTAAATACTGATATACATGCATACAATTACATACACATATATAAATATATACATACAGTATATATATATATGCACTGTATATACACCCATTGATCAAATCACCTCAACTTTTCACCCATTGTTGACCATTTTAAAGATCCATCCAAAGGCACGTGCAACTTCAGCATCTCCCTGCAAGGCTGCTTGATGCAATGGAGTCGTTCCTGGAGGTGAGACCATCAGCAGTGATCACTTCAGCCTGGTTGGGAATACCCAATCGGATTACCTACTGGACTGGATCATGATGATATGAATTCTTAAGAAACTTACTTATACTCCCATCTCCCCAAACAAAAGATAATCAAGACCTTTGGTTTTGGATCAATGGATGTGAGAGCATATTGATCAACTTCTTAAGGACCTCCACCAAGCAAATTTAGAGCATCCTCGAGTCATTCACCATTCGTTTGGGCCGCGTTTGGAAAAACACCCACCTTGGGAATCTTGGGCGTTGATGTCAGCGCCCTTGTCTAACAAGAAACGTCCAGTCTCTGCATGAGCATAAGGTGCTGCATGATGCAAAGGTGTTTGACCTGGCAGCCAGGATGCGTGGGGTGATTTCCGAAAGTGTCGAATCAGAATTGATAAACCAATTAATCCTTAGACTAGCAGCTTGAACCTGAAAATGATGGTTTGCAAGATGATTTTCCTTTGCAAATGGGTGTATTCTGAGGTTCCATGTTCATCTTCGGGGGTGTTTTCCCAACGAGACGAGAAATCCATGGTGAATGGATGTGAGTCGACTACATGCTCGCCATGGAACATACCCTGCACAACATCAAGGGAAATGTGTGGGTCTTGCCATAGGTGGCAAGTACTGTATAATAGAATGCAAACATCACACCTTGAACATCTAATATCATATGATATAAATAATATCTACCACTTTATAACAGGAATCTATACCCACCTTGGGGAGTCTATAACAGTGACATAATCATATTTGTACAAATACAATGCCTTCTTTCTTTTGGGAATCTAAAACCACCGAATCGCTCCAACTGTTCCATCCACACCTTGACAGTCTTTTGCCTGGCTGATGGTTTCGGGAAATCCGTTGAGCTAGCCGAAAATGAAAATCACAGGACCCATTCAGGTTCGGCCATTTATAGGGATTTCCATACCCATAGGATCCATGGGACTGGTATATTATTTGCCTACATTTGGTTGATTTTTATGGTTTTCATGTAGGTAAATATACCATATATGGATTCTATGGGATAATTCCATTTATAACGATCATGAAGTAGGGTTCAGTACTTTTCTAGTTGGTGGTTGAACCACCCATTTGAAAAATATGCGCAAGTCAAATTGGGCCATAATAGTGGTGAAAATGAAAAATGTTTGAAACCACCACCTAAGTTTTCTTGGTCGATACATTCACATATTAATCTTGACTGTTGTTCAGCTTCGGATCTCAACTTTACATCTTTTAGGTTGAACATTAGGAAATATTTCAGACATGTTCAAACCACAAAAATAGGATCTGGGATGGATGCGGGTATTGCCTCCAAGTAAGTTGTTTGACTCTGCATGTGATTGGTAACCTGAACTTGAATCACAAGCATCTTTATAAATTATGCTTGTGTAATGACACTCACGACTTGAATCACTGGTTTTCATGCCCCTGATCTGGGTCAACTGTGCCGGTCTCAGGTTATCAGAAGGGACAAAAATGCACTTGTGATGGCTATACCATGATATACCACCTTAACATGGACATGTGTTTGAGTTCCTTATGTAAATCTACTGGAGGGTATGGTTTAATGGTTTGTTGGGCCCTCCCCGCTTCATTCCGAGTCAGAGACCACGAGACCTAGGTATCTCCATGTACCCTTCCAAGACTGCAACAGCTCAAAACTGAGCATTCCGCATTCTGGAGCATGTGCAACAATTAAATCTCCAATCGAAAACAACCCCATGTAGCCCGTGCCGGTAACATCGGTAACACTTGAAACTTGATGGTCTGGATTTTTTGAAATGCTGGTTCCGCACGTCACAACTCGACTTGATTTGAGCATGGCTTCTTTGTCCCATGTATTTACGACCGGTTTCAGGGCCATCCCACATCGAAGGATGAAAAAGGCACTCTTGACAAGCTGATGTTGACAATCTCTCAGACCGAATCCTAAGAGTCAATTTGTTTAGTTGACTTATTCCAACAATTTGTTTAGAAGTCTTCTTCCTGACAGACCCTGAGATGTATGAGTCTGTGATGCTGTTTTACTATACTTTACAAGGATGCCAATGGTTCAATTCCGCTAGTTCGAACAGTAAACGACAAAACACGAAAAACATCAAAAAAACACTTGACACCAACAAGTCAACAACCAATTCATCGAAATCACCACCAGCAGCAATATCACACCTACCAGTAACCAACCTCCTTCCAAATCCAACATAGGAAATCCCCTTCACCTTGACGTCTGCGCCACTGTCCAGTAAGACTCGTACCACTTCTGCTCGATCATTGAAAGCTGCGAGGTGAAGTGGTGTTCCACCTGAGCCGTTGTACTGGCTGTTTAATAGGGATTCCTACAATGGGATACAATGAACCCAATTAACTTAAAGGGTAGTATATATATATATCTCCCTATATACCCGAAACAACCAGGGTTTTTTCATTGCTCACCTAGACTGACCGTGATTTGGCAACGGCCAAAAATGAAGGAAAACCTGGCCTTTAACCACACCTATTCGATGGCCGTTCCTGCGAAAGGAGTGGAACATTTAACCATGTTTTTTGTGTGGATGTAAAACTATCAATAGGGACTATAGTATGAAGCTTAGTATCTTGGTTTGAGGCGGCATGTTGTCTGATCATAATCAGTGGTGCATGGAAAACCCAATTTTCAAGCAACAAACCTATAGTTGGTATGCCCTAACTTTAATACCTCCAAAGAACCATTGCAGAACCCAAGAGTGAAATAACTAGGATGGTGAAGGAAACCACCATCTAGAAACCTGCACATTTCATCTCTTGTCTAGTTTGTTTGTCATTTTGGAGGGCGGATAAATTCTCGTTAATGTCCAACCAATTGCAAATGTTAAACATGTCGACTTCAGCCTCTAAAAGCATCAACTATGGCTCCAAAAAGATAATAAGTGAACCTTCATCAGGTGTCAGGTGCTGATTGATGTTGATTGATGTTGATTGATGATGATGATGATGATGATGATGATGATGATGATGATGATGATGATGATGATGATGCAAAAAACATCTTAATGTCACCAAACTTAACAAGTACAGTATTTGCCTCTCAAAATCCCCTTTAGACTCAATAGTCAAGTTACATCCCGCATGGTTGGAGGAATTCCTAAAATCATTTTTTGCCCATCCCCACGATTCAGGTTTAACTGTTTAACTGCACCAAAGAAGCTGCAAATTAAATGCAACCGATCATATCCTCAGGTCGGTATACCACTTCGAATACATAGTTGATTGCTTCAACCCTGGAAGTTCTGACTTCTTGGTTGATTCTGTTGATGGTTCAGAAATCCCAAACAACCACCGGTTGGATGTATGAAACCCTGAAAATAATGGGAAATCTACCATACTGTTGATGGACAAAATCCTGCACCGCCTGGTATGTATAAAACCTTGTAAATAATGGGATAAACTACCTATCAACTGGTGCAGGATTTTGTCCATCAACAGTATTATCAACTGGTGCAGGATTTCAGCCATCAACAGTTCGAAATCAATGGTTTTTGTACAAAAGTGTCGCGACTTGAACTACAGAAATTACGAGTGCCAGTTCTTGCTTTAGTTGGTGGCTTCAACCCATCTGAAATAAGTATTATGATATTCAAATTGGATCGTCGCCAAATAGTGCTAAACAAATATTGAAAATAAAACCTAGTTGATGGTTTCAACCCAATGAAAAATATTAGTCAAAATTGGTTCATCTTCCCCAAATAGGGGTGAACATTTAAAAAAGCGTGAAACCACTACCTAGAAAATATATGAAACCACCATCTCTTGATTTGTTTCAATGTTTTAGCTGGGTTTCCCTAACATTCCCGATCGTCCTTTGCTTCGATATTGGCACCTCAAAAACAACAAAAGAGTTGAAAACGGCAATTTTGGTTGGCATCTGATAGGTAATTGGCAGGGTTATATGAGTTGGGTTCCTGATACTGGTTACTGTTGGTTTCTTTTGAAGCTGAACCCAGGATACTTACCTCGGATACCATTGGCATTATATCTCTCGTAATTTTCGGGTCGTAAACTTACACCCCAGAAGTTTAACAGTTCGCCCAGGAAAACGGATGGTTGGAAGATGATTTTTCTTTTGGGATGCTAGCTTTTCAGTGGCTATGCTAAATTTCCGGGGTGTATCTCAATCTAGAGCGAAATGCAGCAGTTCTCTGATATTTGGGTCTTTGGGTCTACCGGGTACCGGGTCCCAATCTGAGATTGGTCTACTGGGGCACCTCCAAGGTTAACCGAAATACCATCCTTAGATTTGCTTGTTCGGTGGTTGGCAAAAATGATATACAGGAAAAATATTCCCCAACTGTTGGCTGTTGGTTTTTCATAGTGATTTACCAATTTGTAGAACGTCAAAAAGTCACCCGCAAAAACAAATACACACATCCCAACTCAAAGATATCCCCAAAAATTCCAACCATCTGATCTGTATGAAGAGAAGACCGTGACCCTCATCAATCGTCATACCTGGTGGGGAATATTTACTGGCCTTTACCGGAAAGATCAGCCAAAGGCAGGTCAAACAAAGCCACAACAACCGTAAACATATTTCATCAAATATACAGGAAATTAGCATCATCAAACATCACATCTCTTTCAGGTGAAAAAGATAGTAGGCAGTTCTTTTAAGTCCAAGTCTTAGCATTCACATTTTATGAACAAACAGACCCTTGTAATAGTAATAGTAGTGGTCCTTTTATCTTCAAATTGATCAAATATTCCTCAACGCCTCCAAGTCTTCTCCCTCCAGACTCCGTTCCCATCTTGAAGTTTAACAAAAAACACACGGAACCTCGATCCAACATCAATTTCACCAGGTCGACATTTCCTTTGGAAGCTGCATAATGTAAAGCTGTGCCACCTATGCGAACGACAGTCTTCAAGGTCAAGGATATCAAGGATATCAATCTCCAACAAGTTGGTGAATGCTTCAACACAAAACAAAAAGGCCCCGATGGTCAAGAGATTTTCACTTTAATTTTCTGGATGCATTTTTCATACTCACATTGTGTTTTTGTTGGGGGTCCTCTTGGCAAAGTCTCTAAGGGGCCTTAGCTATCAGGACCGTTGAGGCTGTTCCTTCTGACACTCACGGTAACGGCTGAGTGATTCCTTGCTACGTCGATGATTTAAATACTACCTCTCTCTATTCCCTCTATTCACAAAACTTTGGATATGCCTCATATATTGATACGTATATGTTGTATATCACCTGGTTAGGTTAGAAAAAAACACATGTGGGTTTTACTGTGTAAACTGATACCCGGGCCGTGTGCCTTCTCGATCAGTGGACTCTGTCGTAGCACCACCTTCCCAACATGGTGAATGATGACTAGGCAAAACTTAGGTCCCCGGGACTAAAGGTTTAAGTGACACAGTGAGTTACAGTATAAATAAAAAAACACCACCAAATTTAAAGGGGCGGCCTGCGGGTATAAGGGACAAACAAAGATTTGCCAAAATGAATTTGATGTAGTATATTTTATGATATCCTATAGATTCCTATAGTAGTTATATGTTTTCCTAGGGGAAAGTGACAGATTTTACGCCTTGATAAACTAACTGAGTTTTTTTTTTTGCAGCCAAGGCGCACGGCAAACAAAACAGAAAAAAAAACACAGATTGCCTAAGAAGCGCCCGTATGGCATCTCCATTCTGTATAGAAGAGGTATCCTACCAAGCTACTCAGAAATTGGTGGGCTATTAGCGGATATTAGCGACGGCCGCTTTGAGCGGTATGAGCAGTTTAAAATAACCTGTGCAGCGCAGAGTTTAAGATTTCTTGTTGTTGATGTGCATCGTTGGTAAAAGGAGTATCTTTTAGTTCGTTCCAACACATAGCCAAAGAGGACTGAGTGAGATTTGCAAATCCCTACTTGGCGCCAATGGTTTCGTCGCGAATAGCATCTTCCTAGGCCCTATCTCCAACTTATTAAAAAAAAACAAACGTGTAATTCCTAAAAGAGTAAACTACTGGGATCTTCTACCAATGATCCACGGGTCCAATAGGTTGTAAAAATAATAGGAATCACTTCCAAAACTTTGAGGCCAATGTCCCCAATATATTTCTAAAAAGAAATGAATCATCACTGGATCACCAAGTCGCTCCGTTGCTCCCTTGAGATTGCTGGCCGTAAATTTTGCAACTACAAAATACCCTGTAGGTAGGTTCCTTTTCCATGGCGCGGGAAGAACAACATAACTTTAGCACATCCATGTTTCGAAGATTTGGCTACCATTTTTTTCGAAGCGGAGACTTGATCAAATATTTGGATATTTTTATGGATATTTTGGGATGCGAAGCAAATACGTGTGGCTAACCGTGATGATACTCTTGAGCCAATGAAATTTGGCATCCGTGCAATCCAGCAAATACTTCACCACGTCCATGTGACCATTGTCGGCTGCTATGAGCAAAGGACATTTTCCTGACAGCATGTTGATCAGAATTGTCAGAGTGAGTGAACAAACACGAGCCACGCAAAAACCCTGCTTATTATTGTTTTATTATACTGGTTGTCATTGTGTAATGTTCTTTACAATCCCCTGAAAAACTGGGCAGTATAAAATCCGCTATATACACACAACAACCAGGGTTTTGTCATTGCTCACATCGAATCAGATGTACCCGAACAGTTCACGATCTTCACCCAAGTGGCTTCTTTACAAATAGCGGTGCGGAAATCACAACATCGTCTAATGTCCAAACTCTCAAAATATGTGTCAGTATCTCCTAGATTTACATAGAGCAAACTCCTCCAACAAACAAACAAACAAACAAACAAACAAACAAACAAACAAACAAACAAACAAACAAACAAACAAACAAACAAACAAACAAACAAACAAACAAACACATGGCATTCACCAAACAATGCCATGTACGTGGCCTGATGCATCTGTTTCCTCAAGACCATTGCCCTTCTTTCGGAAGTATTTGACCTTACCGCTGTTGGCAATGAGGACATGTCATGGATCGCATGGACATCGAATGATGGATTTCAACCATTCTCAATTTTACCTAGTTGCGGCATCTACTTGAAGAGATTGAAGAGGAACATGTTACAGTCTATTAGAGTTGGGAGATCTTAATCACAAAGGTTCATGTTTTTCGGTTTTTTGAACTGCAATAAATTTGGTACAGTCTTGAATGAAAACTTATCCGTGCAAAAAGCTCGAGACACTAAGGAGAGGGTCAGGGTGCCGAGTCAACCCATCCACTCATCTGACTATGTGTTGGCATTGTCCCTCCTCCCAGTAAAAGTGACGACATTTACATTGTTTTCAGTCATCTCTTTTTTGAATTACTGGGATAAGCCAACAATAGGAGGGTATCCAAAAAAGGAAAATCTCCATTGAAGGTAATACCTTGATATTATGTTCCTTCAATTACCAACAAAAGACTGGAAAAGGGGGTGCACAACCCAACTCATGCACCAGTTGTCAAACAGTCCACTACAGCATCTCTCCCTCTGTCTCTCTCTCTCTCTCTCTCTCTCTCCGTAGCTAAGGAACAATGTTGGCATTCCCAACAAACACTTTGCCAAGTCAACAATGGGATTCTCAAAAACAAACTTCCAGGCCCAACTTCTTTCAAGAATTCCTCAACTTGGTTTTTGTTTGTTACACCCCGAGAAAAACTAACATGACTGGCTGGAAAACCAACCACAAACGAAGATGGTATCTGCTATGAAAAAAATGGTGATTTTCCACCAATCGTCATGTTTCTTTTCGGATTTTTCGGGGGGGATAGGTTTTCTTGGGGAAGAAACCACCATGTGTTTTTGGCCCATTTAAGGAGCCCCAATTTTGCCAGGTATACCGTGTGACTCCCAGGTTGTTCGAAATTTGTTCGCCAGGGCACCGCTTTGAGATTGCCCGTTTTTGCGGCTTGCCATAAGGTTCCACCTAACATTGACATATCGCCACGGCTACGATTTGGTGCAGTTGAAAAAACACACAAACGAAGAAACATCAAATAGCCAACACTAAACGAAAAACCTGCAATAAAGTATATAGTTGGTGGTTGAACCAACCCATTTGGAAAAATATGAGTCAAAGTGGATCATTATTTCCAGGTGAAAATAACACATGTTTGAAACCACCACCTATATTTGATGTGGAACCAAAAACTGCCAGGTGTGTTTCTACAAAACACCACTTATTTTCAGAAACAATTTGTTTTGTCCCTGATCATAGAGCAACTTGGAAACCAATTCTGTGTTCAAGAAAGAAGTGCAGAAGGTCTACAAGTTGTGGCCCAAAGGAGTTCATTTCAATTTTTCCAATTAATCCCAAACATCTGGTTGAGCTCCCCTCCAACTGACAGCTTGTGTTTCTATTCAGCACTCTAAAAGCACTAGAGTGGCGTTCAAAATCCTTGCTACATTCTACTAGGTTGGTTATAAGGATCCCTACGATGTTTGCGAATCCTCATGGCAGTGAGTAGATAGTTTCACCTCCTTCTATTCAGCGCCTCGGGATTTGGATTACAACATTTGGGTGTTTCCCAAAATAGTGGGTTTTCCCCCCAAATCATCCCATATTAATCGGGTTTTCCATTATAAACCATCCATTTTGGGGTAACCCTATTTTTGGAAACACCCATTATTTTGAATGCCGAAAGAAAACATCCTGAAACACTTTACCTCGCAGTGCTTTTTTAAAGATCTTAAGAACATTTTTGACTTGAAGAGTCCGGCTTGAGATCCTGGCATTTCTCAGCTTCTACAGCGGCCTCTGCCAGTTCTTTCTCCTGATGAAGCAAGTGGCCGTGCCCCATATGTCATCCCTGCCCTGCGAAGAGCAAAAAAAAAGGAATATGTCCCAAGAATAGCCAGTCAGTTTTAAAGTGAACAAAAAAACTGCTTGGTTCATAATCCTTTTAAGCTAGCTGGTGGTTTCAACCCATTTGAAAAATAGTCAAAATGGGAATCTTCCCCAAATAGGGATGAAAATAAAAAAATATTTGAAACCACCACCTAGTAAGGCTTTTAAGGCTTATCATGGCATATGCGTTTTTGGGGAGCAGGTTGGGAAACTTCGATTCTCATGAAGATGTTGACCAACGCACACACCCCCTTTTGCTGCCTCATCTTCAGGAACCGGAAGCCCCTGACATGGCGAGATTCTGCAACATCACCGGAAAAACACATCTTCGCCATGATGTTGCAATCAAAATCATGACATGAACTCATGAGTTCCACTTGAGCTTTTTGTAGATCACCAATTTACCTGTTGGTTTTAGTTTAGTTGAAACATACAAGTTTCACTTTGACCATCTCCCCACATAGCTGTGACAATAATGGACGTTCATCCATCTATCTCATATATCCGCAAGCATGGGAAAACCACCTGTGCTCTCCGTGTCCAATCCGAGGTCAATGCAAATCTCATCAACACCCTGATAGTTCTGTGGTATGTTTATGTGTCTCAAGATTTCGGAACTTTGTGGAACCTCTAAAGTCTTATGGGATATTCGTGCTCAGAAAGTTTAATTCGAGTGGGAGAACCAAACCACTGGGTTGGGGGACCCAAAAATACTTTTGAGAGACATCAAAGGTGTAATTGTATAGTTCTATACATAAGGTACATAAATTTCAAAACAAACAACGAACTCATCCAACAAACTACCTATTCTATCTATTTTGGACATTTTTGAACAGCAAGTTGGAACCCATTTGAAAAAATAAATTTCGAACACTTTAGACTTTAGACTTTAATACTGATCTTGGTAGAAATGTAGGTTGAACAATCACATGATGCTGAGAAATTCAAAAAACTCAATCCCCTCTTCTGTCAAAACCTTGAGTCAAAGAGATGTATCTACATCAATTCCATCCAACAAAACCAAATGGATGCCTCAAAACTTCCGTCATAGTCCCACGAAAAGAGGCTGTGGATGTACGAAATCAAACTTGGACAAAAACATCATTCATGTATCAACTTTGTGTTTATATACACCAAAGTGAAATGTCCACTTCAATATAATAATGCTTTGGTATGGAGGGTTTTTCTTGCTTGAAGAATGGCCATTTCCTGTCTCCTTCCGTTTTCCATGATCGAAAACCGTACCTGAACCGCAGTTGGAGCCTGTCCTCTCATCATAGCATTGAACTCCTGGTACCGAAAATTGAGGATTTTCCAAAACGACATGAGCACAACACATTTCTAGTTGGTGGTTTCAACCCATTTGAAAAATATTAGTCAAAATGGGAATCTTCCCCAAATAGGGGTGAATATAAAAAATGTTTGAAACCACCACCTAGATCAGATTTTGTGTTTCCGAAAATTATGGGTACCCCCAAATCATCCCATATCAATAGAGTTTTTCCATTATTTTCACCATCCATTTTGGGGTACCGCCATTCTAGGAAACACCCACATCACTTTCCGGCACTTGAGGTTTGAGTGATTGCAACTATGGCACCAAACCTACTAAAATTCGACGAAAAAAAAACAGCCGAGTTTTCACCCTTAAACAGCCCCAGTGCCAACACCCCACCTCTCGACTCAATTTGCCATCGTTGTTGACATCATAGGCTGCAAAGACATCCTGGAAGCTGGTTTCCCCCCAATGAAAATGACGTTTGAGAATCTGTAAATGTTTGCCTTCCAGGACACGATGTTTAACGCAAGAAAAACAATCTTTAAGATCCATCATCATGTTGGAAAGAAAAAAACTCCACATGCCAATGAAACAAACAGCGTCAACTGCACTATTCAAAATTTACAGATTCTCCGAGCTGAGCAAGATGCACCTTGCGGGACCATTGTGATAGTCCTCCTAACAGCCTACATCAAAACAGCCTGCCATTCCAGAAGCAGCCGATAGCTTCAAGTTGGTGATTTCAACCGCCTTTGAAACATATGCTCAAGTCAAATTGGATCATGAAACCCCAAACCTTCGGTGTTGAAAAGGATTGATGTTTCACCTCTTGATGAAGGTGGTTAGGAAGATTGAAACCACCACCCAGGCTTCTCCCTTGAAAAACAACAAAAAAAACGGTTTCCACCTCTTTCTTCACTGACGCTGTGGGGATGGCAGTTACAGGGAGCGACACTGGGGTGGCCTCAACGAACGATCAGATTTTTTCTTCACATGGATTGAAACAGATTTTCTTTTTGAAGGATGGTCCGTTGACATTGAAATCCGTATTAGAATCATTCATGTAATAATGTACTTGATTTGATGTTCGCGTGTGTGTTTTTGAAACAATTGTTAGGGAAGATTCACTAAAAACAAGCCTGAATGTTTAACCATTTATGTTCTCTTGAGGGTGAGTGGTATCATAGACTCATAGACCTTTCCTGGCTTCTAAAAAAATGATTCGGCTATCCACTGCACAGTGGAGAATCAACTGGCTGAACCTAGTAGTCTGACAAATCGATGCATGAAATTTACTCCCCATAAATGGATCCCCTGCTGAAGGCACTCAAAGGTTCCAGGGTTTGCTATGAGGTCATGGTAGTACCGTCAAGTTGTTGATTTGATCACATGGTCCGGATTTTGAAATTGTGAGTGTATGAAAAAGATATGCAATGTTCAAGGTACCAGTGGGAAATCCTATAATAGACAAGGCGTAAATGAGCCAAGCATCATTGATCATTGGATCTCAAAACTGGTTTGGTAAGATCCACGAACCCTGCAAATAACAAAGCCATAAACCCTAAAAGACCTACTTGTACAGAAATGGTAGCCCACTTTGGATGACACAAACCTTTTAGCCGCGCCTCTGCATTTGGCGGTGCCGCAGCTTTTGCCACCAGCGGTGTTGCTTGTGCCGCTGGCGGTGCGGCTTGCGCCGCCGGTGGTGCGGCTTGTGCTGTCGGTGCTGGGGCTTGTGCCTGGTTTGGGAGGGCCAAACTCCTCAAAAACCCACGGGAAAAGGTGAAAACTATGCCAGAGTCAAAGCAGATGGCAGTGGGCTACAAAAAGGTAACTACATTGGTATGCAAACGCTTTCTACTTTCAACAACCACAGAACCAAGAGGAGTATACTTTTGTTGTTTGCATCCAACTGTGGTCAATGTAGGAAACACATCCACTCAGATACCTATGTTCAATTCTTTCTGCAAATCATTCATCTGGGTGAAGTGTATATCTGGGCAAATTTGAATATTCCCAAACATGAGTTGTTTGCTTGAACGTTTGGTGCGGAATAAAACCTGATGCCAAACTAAAATCTAGGGTAAAATGGCTTTGGCAGTTGGGTCACGATGAATTATGTGACACATTTTCCATCCAATGAAAGAAGCTTGGGAAAAAAAGGGAATCACAAGTTAAAAGTGTCCATTTGGGAGCAGTCTGCATGGGTTGGGAGGAAACTGGAAACAACATGCTGGATTTTATAGGGATCAAACTGGATGAGGGTGTGGTTTAGTTCAAATGCACTACACATATATGTGCCATGCGTGTTAAAAAAATATCAATCAATATGTTTCCCTCCTGGTTGTAAGATCTGTATAGATGCTTGCGTTACATCAAGATGTCATATCAAAAACCACCACGCTTCATAAAAACGCTTGGACACTGGGTTGATCTTTTGCTTGCCTTGCTGCACCTGACCTGCCTCCGTAGCTGATGGTTACCATCACGCCCCAGTATCCGCAGTGATTAAAAAACTGGCTTCTGCCAGTTCATTGTATATGTAAATAACTAAATACATCATAGATATGAAAAAACTATGGTGAACTGATGAAATTCATAAAGTTCAACATATTCATATTGGTAAAATAATAACTCCTGCATACCCCAACTCCCAACTATTCCCGAAGAGTCGCCTCGAATCTGGGAATTCTACCAATTTCAAAGGGAATCAACAACAACAACAACAACAACAACAACAACAACAACAACAACAACAACGATCAGAAGAAGAAGCAAGAACAAAAACAAAAGAAGAAACTAAACAAAAAAAAACTGTTGCATGCCTCAGTTTCACCGCTAAAAAACATCCGGAACAAAAACCTTCGTTGATTTTTTCTTGCGTGGTGGTTTGACCCAAAACTGGCCCCACAAGAAAACGCAGGTGTTTGGTCGCTCAAAAGGTGATATGATGTCACGTTAATTTGGGAATCTATATTAAATATAAGCTATTTATCATATTTTATCTGCTGGAATCTGATTAGCGGCTAATTTTTCATGGTTATTTTCACCCAAATAAACACATACCACAAGTGTTTTTAACCTGAGTTGCGCCTGCTCAATCAGGAGTCATATGACAGCAAGCCACCCAAACTTTATTTGCACTTATTCATTTTGTTGGTGGAGAAATCAACCTCAAAAATTAGCGCATCAACTTTGATCAACACCCCAAAACAATGTGTGGGCATTCTTTCATAAACCATAAGGATCCTGTTCTTAAACAACCCACAGATGGCTCCATGAAACCAAGATTCACATTTCTTTGAAACCATGGGCATTGATTCAATGAAATGTCAGCCATTCATGTGTTTCTTTTGTGGCGTAGGACCATGCCAAGCGCCTGAGCTGGACGTACTGGAAGCGATGCAGGTGGCACCATCACAACTGGCTTAGCTTGTGGCATGGCCTCCGGGCATGGCATGTTGAAATTGGTTTGCTGGCTGGGAAAATGTCCAGCAGGTTTCAAAAAAAAGGAAATGTAACACATCTTAGAGGTTGAATGAATTACGAACAAACATGTTAAACAAAACTGGGTATATAATCATATTAATATCATGATTCTTATGGTTCAAATCATCACCGACTTGGAAAGTTCTGACATTCAAAATATACCAGCATAGACACCAAATAGCATTGAAACGTGCTGGCCATTTCCACAATTTGTTGAACAGATTGAAAATATGCAAAGTTCATTTTCTTATAATAAATAATATAGGTATATTCAAAGGCAAAATACAAACATAAATACAAGTATAAAATTTAATCTAAAACAGAAATGATAACATTGATGAAGAATTTCATGGGTGTCGAGGCAGACGGTGAATGACAACGCAACTGAAAGGAAAGACCGTCGGTTGTATGCCAACATGTTGATTTAACACTCCTTTACGAATCTAGGTGCTTGCCCTCCCTCCAAAACGAACCAAAATCTGCGAGCCCTCACCCATACACACATGAAACGACACTTCCGACGACACCCTGCCCGACAGCCCCCCGCAAAACAAATCCAGAAAATCTGCGAACCCTCACCCCTATAATTGAAGTAAAAACCCCATATAGCTAGAGATATTTGGGGAAAAACGATGAACAACGACTAGACTAAACATCAAAATATGAACGGTTTCTTTCTGGAGGAACATCACCTGACATCACTTGATCACGCATTCTGAAACTCAAACTTTCCGCAGCCGAAGTTTTATGCCTTGTGTTGTGAGGTCAGGTGAGGTCGTTACAAGATTGCACGGAGGAACACAAGAAATCGAAATAATGATGGACTCAAATAAACATGAAACATGATAAGGATGATGATGATGATGATGATGATGATGATGATGATGATGATGATGATGATGATGACGAGACGATGATGATGGTGGTGGTGGTAGTGCTGTCAGCGGTGGTTATAATCGATGTACATACGGAATCATACCTTCCTGCAATTGTCATGATTTTGCTACCACTCCACTGAGATTTTTGCAAAGACTCACCCTTCTGGGTTCTGATGAACAATGCAACACTTTTTCATGATGTGAACACGCAGAAAGAAATGGATCAGTAAATCTTGACCTTCTTCTTTGCGGTACATGATCCAAGTTCCAAGCCTTTTTGGCATCATCAATTCCCTTCTAAAACAGCTCACCTTAACTTTTCAACCATGTACACACCAAGGGCTAATCGGCTAATCCCCGAACTGTTGAGTTACCCTCCATTTTCAAGTTTATGCTTCCACCCCATTGAAACAATATTGGTCAACTTGGATCATGTCCCAATCATTTCCCCCATGTTCAGGGTTTTAAAACTAACGCATCTTTTGAAACCAACACCTACAAGATCGTTATAACCCCAACAAAATCCTTTTATTTTCGGCCATTTCTAGGGGTTATACTTTATCATAGCCCCTAGAAATAACCGGGTTTTTGGGGCCCATGAAACTTGTCATTTCCACACGAAGTTTCCCCAACCTGATACTGCACGGACGGCATGTAGTGCTGAGTGATGCTGCCATCAGGGTTCTTTACCATGACAGGTCGCGGTGCCTCGTTGGGAAATCTTGCCAACATGCACAGGGACTTTCCGCTTAGCTTAAAGTGGTGGTTTTGAGAACAACCCCCCAAAAACGAAGCAGCTGGAAGAGCCCATTTTATTGTTTGAAAAACAATGATGACTTTGGCGTCATAAATGTGTTCTGTATATTTTGGTTTTACTTCTGTGAAAACTGTAGATAGCTTCGAAGGTAGAACTGGTGAAATGGAACATCTTCACCAACTTTCCAGGGAGTTAAACATGAGAAAACATATTGGAAACCACCATGATACAAACACCATATTCCCATAATTACAACACGCACTACAAAATATTGCTTACGTGTGAACTCAAATCACTGTGTTTAAAACCATCACCTTACATGCTTTTATATGCCCTCCCTAAAACTAACATACCAAGTAGCACCTGCAAATGTATGGTTGGAATACTAGTTTCCTTTTGGGATGGCCTATTTTCGGGTGCCATGCTCGTTTCAGGGAGTTTATATATATCACAATTTCCCCTTCCAAAATCCAACTCAAAACGTTGGCACCTGTTGGTAGGCAACAGGTCCTTGTGTCATCGGAAGCATCTTTGGAAGGACTGGATGTCCCGTCATCGCCACCTTCGGCACCTCCGGGTAAAACGGGTCATGACAGCCAACAAATAGGGAAACCAAGGGACGAATTTGCTAGATTTATAGAGACAACAAGGCCAGCGTTCCAAAAAAAAACATGCTTTGAAATCAAAAAGACATGGCAAGACATTTATGTTCCCAGTTGTAAGACCATTGTAGTTGGAAATCATTCATTTCGGTTGGAACAAAAACACCTGCTGGATTTGAGGATGTGTGGAGAAACTTGTCTTGAAAAGATCTGGAGATACCTGACTGAATTTGATCGTTCACCAACCTGCAAAATGGCGCAGTGGTGGACATTCCTTGCCTTTTTCATCCTTTTTTCAATCGACCAATCTTGGTGGAATCGCTATAATATTCACACAAAGTGAGAACAAACTACCAATCTTCCCCGTGATATTCTAGTAATATCTAGCAATAGCAACAATAACCACCACCTCATGTTTCACAACTCTGTTTGCTTGACCAACCTGGCCAAATTCAACTTAATACAAAACAGGACAAGGAGGCAACGCAAACAACGAGACCCAAGCAGTAAATGCTATGACAATTGTGTGCAACTGCCAGATTTCTCTTTACCATCAAGAACGTCCCTTTAGCATTCGAAGATCCACTCAAGAGTATCACTCCAAGGAAGATATATAATTCCAAACAAAAATCAGTGGGTGGATTTCGATCATTCCAGGGCAATACGAATCAACAGAAATCTCGTTTCCCGGTTTCCAAGTGAATTGGTTTCACGGAGAATGCCGCCTGGTATTGCACAGGTGGAACTGCATACTGCTTTGCCATACCATTGACGACCGCAGGTGGTGCCGGCATGGTTGTCTATAAGGCTTCAGGACTTGCAGAAGCAACAAAAAATATGTGTGAAGTTTCGTGGTTAAATACCCTTCATGGATGTCATGAACTCATTGTTGGATGTTGAGTCTGTTTTTTTGCATAAATCCTCGTAAATCTATAAGTTTCATGTAGTGACAATTCAAGAAACAGGGCTCTTCAAAAGGCCCGGAACTACGAATAAAGCCTTGAGCAAATGCGAGTGCAGGTGCCGTCACGATAACGATACCTGTGCTTTCCCGTAAGTGTATGAAATCCGTGGGCAAGTACCAAGAGTTCCAAGCTGACGAAGCACGGCAAGACAAAGAAGACATCCATGAAAACTAAGATGGAAACACGAAAGTTGATGTTTTGTAGATAATTAGATAGATAGATCCATTTCTTCTTCCAAAGGGGACATGTTCAGGTTCCAGCAAGTTAGTTTTCAAGAGTGCAAGTCATTTCACAAATCGAGAGCACTTCGAATTCAAAAAATGTTGGCTGTAGAAGTTCGGGTTGGAACCCTCAATCTTCGCAATTTGCAAAAAACAAACAGGGAGTTTTCCCCCTGAATAGTTACCCAAACCCCGAAAAGGAAAGGAGAAAGTCTCCCAAAGCACCATTTTTCAGGGACAGGGACTAGCTATGACCCTATCTGGGCAATTTACAAAAAAACAACCTAACCTGAATGAAACTCAGCCATTTTGGGGTCCGGATTCCCTTACTAAACTCACTACCTTTTGGGGGTGTTCCAAACTCCCCAATTCCTCGACGTCACTGTTTTTACCCCATCCAGGTGAGACATTTTCGAAGCAATAATCGATGGATCATCAGCCGAAAACGTAGGTCTCAAAATGTGGAGATTCACGGTACTCAAATTCACTGCTCCAACAAAAACTCTTTGGATTCATAGGGATTCTGACTTAATGGTACACTATAATGTTATTCCCCATATAACTGGGTAGTATAATCCAGTTATATCTATAAAACTATTATAAACTATATACATAAATGAAAGGTCTTGGTCACTGCACATTTGTCATTTGAAGACTAATTTCCATTGTTTTCATGTGTCTCCACATTTTGTGACATACTTTTCCTTCTACATCGCGTACCAAGGGTCCGTTAGAGAAAATTCAAAGCTTTCTATAGTTTTCTGATCTCTGTAACAAGTCAAGACCATCAAACACTTTCATGAACTTCAAGCATTACAGGAGCCAATGATGGCAGTGAAGATCATTTGGACACTAGATTTCCAGATATTTCCAAATATTAGGCTTAAATCATTTCTCGGGAGAGAACTTTTGTTTTCAGTTTGCAGTCATAGTACCAAAGCCGACCAGATGTCTCTGAAAATTTGAAGGGATCCTGGCTTACCTGTTGAGAATAAAGGATATGCCTTCATTTACTCTGAGAATATGCTTGGATAGTTTGGGATTCATTTTAAGAGCCTGATAACACATGGAAACTTGGTAGGCCTTCTGATTTTCAAGACATCTTGTTTACTATGAGATTTTGTTGGGGTGAAGATTTTTATGTGCCACTTGAACACTTGAACATGGACTTCATCTTCTAATATTCAGATTGAAGTTTTTGGAGGTGGTGTTATTTTGCACAAAGCTCAAGCGTAAGCATTTGACATTTGATTCTTGTCTCACTGGAATGAATGGCATAATCTATCGGTATCTTTTGGTAGCTTTGTTTCAATGTCAGCTTGAACCCTGGCTTGTGCGACTCAGCTCATTCAAAGAGCCTGGTGCGCATGGAGATGAGCAAATAGGGGCTTCCAGTAAATACTGTTGATGGAAGAAATCCAGTAAATACTGTTGATGGATGTATAAAACCTTGTAAATAATGGGATAAACTACCAACCTCAATTGGTTAGCAAGATTTCCAAACCATCAACAGTACGACTTGATGCCCATCGAATCATATTCAGTAAAACCATCCAACGACAAAGCTTTCACAAACCTGGTTTTAACTTAGTCTTGGTGGTGGTTGAACCAACCCATCTGAGAAATATGCTCAAGTCAAATTGGATTAGATTGCTATAATCTACTCAAATACTCAAACAAAGAATCTATTCAAATTGCAATCCGGTTGTGTTTTACCTCCTATTTCAATTTAGAACAGTGATGGCATTTGGCCAGAATCTTGCTTCAAAACCGATCCAGCCAAGTGATACATATTTTGGCTCCTGCCAGCCTGCGGGCTATATAAAAATATCATAATCATCAACGATCAGTAGAAACACCACCTTTAGTAAAGAAAAATCCACCAACCTTATCCAACCTTATCCAACAACAACAACAACAACAACAGCAACAGCAACAACAACAACAACAACAACAACAACAACAACAACGGTGAATCCCCCCGAATCCCCCATATCCTCCCCAAATCCCATCGGCTCAAACCTCTAAGATCAAGTCTTCCATATCGGTGTGTCCGGTCTTATGTGCCAAGCCAGCAGGCGTATTACCTGTCAACGGATGGCAAGAGATGGATGGGTATCAAGATGGGGTCACATGGGTCCTCTTATCAGCAGGGTTGAAAGCACCCAGTTACCCATTTGTAAGGCCATTTATAGTGGTTATATGTTCTATCTCCATTGATTTATAACTGGTGACGGGGCCCATCTTGTAGAAAAGCTGAACTAAAGAAAAAAGACTACAAAATCTCAAGATGGAGGTTTTTAATGTTTCAGGTTTTGTAGAAAAGCTAGAACCAACATGCGTGGTGGGCCCCCACCTTGAAATCCAGACCTGGTGTTGAGGTCGACTTCTCGAAAACAAGGACATATAGTTACACCGTTACACCCCCAAAGTTTAACGAATGCTTCACCTGAAAATGATGTTGGCTTTCCAAAGCCGGTTCATCTCCTTTTCTACTGGCGGATGTTCAGGTGAACCATCCGCCAAACTTCATGGGGAGGTCCCTCGACCTTGCCGAATTCAGAATCTGATCTTTCCAAAGATCTAAGATCCGGGCATCTAAAAAACAGTCTTTCAGTCCTTCCATGAGGGTTTGAGCATCTCCCAAAATGACATGAATCAAACTCTCTCTCTCTCTCTATAAAATATATATATATACATATACTGTATATATATATATACATATACTGTATATATATATATATACATATACTGTATATATATATATGTATATATATATATATTGATATTTGGTTGTTCCACCACCAGGATTCTTACATGTTTCGGCTCCGGAATCCCAACGAAAACACCGACTCATTTGCCGGGGTAAAAAAAAAAGGAAGGGGGGGTCAACCCAAGCTATCTTCCCTCCAGGGAACTAAGATATCCCCGGGCCCCAAAACACTATTGAAGATGATTTTCCTTTCCGGTGGGATATTTAGTTCCGTACCCGGAGGATCATCCCAGGACTTGGTCCAGTGGTCAGGATCGCCCCCATTTAAAGGCCATTTAGGCAGGCCATTTGGAAGGGGTCCCACAACCCGATCCTTAGGGGACTTACTACCCATGGTTATTATATAACACCTTACTAATTGGGATCCAAGTAGAGGGTATGTATGTCCAAAATATTACCCTCCCTGAAACTAACAGTAACATAGCACCTGAAAATGGATGGTTGGAATACGATTTGTCTCCTTTTAGGATGGCCTATTCTCAGGGGCAAAGCTGTCAGTTTCAGAGGGTGTACCCCGGCCTTGTGCATCTCGAGTTTTGGCATTTGCCCCCTTGTCCAACAACATCTGAGCCGCATCCAAATGACTGTAAAGTGCCGCCACATGAAGTGGAGTTTGACCTCAACAAGCATGTCATGCTTTTTTGAGGAAGAAAAGAGGGAGGTGAAAGAAATGATAGTAACTGGTAGTATGAATGATGGGAGTGATAGTAACATCAAGAAAAGATCATGAACATGTTTGTATTGTCATCAAATTATATATATATACATACAAAAGGTACATATTCAACTTACAGTGATAACTGATAGCACTGTTAATAGGAATGGTGAATACCACAAAATACCAAAAGTAATTCGCAAAGCCCGTTCTAATCAGATTGCTAAAACATCCCCCCTCCCATTTTACCCGGTGGGGTTGGGCAAGTGATTTTATAGCTATTGGGCTAACCCACATGATTTTATAGAGGAAATGGGTGGGAAAATTGCGAAAACGCAGAATTCATGAAAAAAGTCCAGCTTCTATTTAGGGTTATACCCTCCCTGAAATTAACATATCCCCTGAAATAGACCCCTGGAAAAGGAGATTCCTATCGGAAACCATAATTTTCCGGGGCTGAGGGTGGGTTTTGAATTTTTTGATGTGCCCGAAGAAACGTTCCCGGCCGTGATGACACTAGTCACTAAACTGGTTGGATTCGATGATTCTGAGGGTTTACAAAAATCATTCATCATCACAAAGTACCTAGTCGGTGGTTCAACACCTTTGAAGCATATTAGTCAAAATAGGTTCATCTTCCCCAATTAAAGGTGGAAATTAAAAAAATGAAGCCATCACCCAGGTACAGCTGGCCTCTGAAAAAACATGCCATTCCAACCATCAACTTTGCGGGTGCCGAAACGTTTTAAGCATCATGGTAGAACTTTTTGCCACACGTTTCAGTCCCTGTTTGTCGCCATGCAATCAATCGAACAAACAATCAAAGTATATATATATATAATCAGAGTTGCAAATATATATATATATATCTGGGATCGGGGCGATTTCCGGGCCCCATGGAGCTGCTTCTTCAGCAACTTGTTAGGGTAAGTAAGACAAGATGAAGATGATTTAATTTAAATAAATCAATGTTGCTTCAGCCGTTAATAAAGAAACTTTAAGTATTAGNCAGCATCTGAACTTCCAAAAGTGCTCCCGGATCGTCAGTTTTTTAACATTTTCACTTCCGAATGTGCTTTTCGCCACAGTGGCGTGCAATTTTTCGACATCTGAACAGACAAAAGTGGTCCAAACATGCGGTGTTTTGTACATTTTGACTTTCAAATGTGCTTTTCGCCACAGCGGCGTGCAATTTTTCGACATCTGAACACACAAAAGTGCTCCGAACCCGTCATGTTTTGTACATTTTGACTTTCAAATTTGCTTTTCGCCACAGCGGCGTGCAATTTTTGATTTCTCCTCGGAGCACCGACCTCCGCACCCGCCGCTTTAACAGGCCTACTTTTGGACTGACCCGACACACGAATCTATGAAAAAACACAGCATTTCGTGACTTCTCTAACATTTGGCGCGGATGTATCTTCTTTCTTCTAACTTTCTGACTATTGCATCTTCTGTCGACTGACTTGACTACTCTACTACTGCTTTTCAACTCTCCATATTGTCGGAAGTTTCTATTTAAACTTCCTTCGATTAGTCTTTAGTTTAGTAATTATCTGCAAATTCAAAATTTGACAATTTATTTAAGAATTGCTATTAATTAAAATGAAACTACAATAAACTAATTATGAAATTTTGACCGGATTGAAACAAATGAATTTAATAGAATTAATGGTAATGAAAGTTTAAAGAAAAACG
>DF240762.1:0-59776 GCA_000507305.1 Breviolum minutum Mf 1.05b.01
CGGAAGGTGACGGGGTTGCGGCGTGGCATCGAGATCCGCTGTTGGGAGGTTAAAAAAAATTTGACTAATATTTTTGGGGATGGGTTGAAACCACCAACTAGACTGTGCAATCAATAACTGATTCGACGAATTTATGTGGGTTGTAACAGTTCGAAAAAAACTACTGACGCTGCCTTCCGATGTAACGACCAATCCTTCCGATTCGCTGCGTTTTTTTGTGAGTCCAAATATGGGCGACCAATTTTGAATAATGAATCATTCAAGTTTTCCCAATCAATATCATAGCCATATTTAGAAAGTGTGGTACCGTTTTTTGAAACCCATATGCTTTTGTGTATGTCCAGGTGAAATTTCAATGGTGTAAAATTTGCCTACTCAAAGTTTAAATTGGGTCCTTCGATTCCAACGTTTCATCCCAATTGATACATGTTTCTTATGTGAAATTGGTGAAGCTTTCAGAATTGTAGGGCGAGTGTACAGGCCTCGCACAAAAAGAATGCAGGACATGAAACTACACCATAAGTAGAAATTGTAGAACCTGAATTTGATCAGTGATGAGGGATCCCGTTTTTCGGCCATACCTTTTTTGGCGGAAACATGGGGACTTGGAGGAGATGGCAAAATGTATTTGCTTCAATGCAGCCACCAACAAACAGTCTACAGCAAAAGATTCACAGGTGAAACCCTGATGGTCGCAGCTTCACATGTAAAGAGTTGAACCCCCGTGACTACTCAATATGATACCATAGGGAAGCCTCCAAAGTGTTGATTTCATTTAGGTTTTTCAATGAGGGAAAAATTTGTTTTTTTTTCAGGTTGCTAGAAATAGCGCAGTTGACTTAGACTTAGATACTTAGATGAATGATGTGTTTCCCACACCGTATTTCTCAATTCATGATTAAATGAAACCACAGCTTTTACCTTCAAATTCATGGCGTTTCTTTGTTACATTCAATTCACAGATATTGCTATGGCACATGCTGAGGCTTTGCAAGGGAACTTCAAAGAAAGCTGCCTGGGTAGTGCCGGAGATGAAGCCCAGCTGCAACCTTTGGGGTCCCAACCTCGGGCCAGTGGGGGGCTAATGCATCAAAAATGGCGCAACCATATGGACTCACCCTATGTTTAGCAACAGTTAACCAAATGGCGGTTTCCTACAATATCTATTCGTGATACCAATGTTGGTGGTTTCTGAAATCTGGAAAGTACCCTCCCTGAAACCAACATACTGTAGCACCTGCAAAAAGGATTGTTGGAAGACGATCGTTTCCTTCCAGGGGCTACAGTATGTGAGTTTTAGGGAGGGGTACCACTTGACATGGATCCGTATATCCGCTGGATTCGTTTATCCGGAAATATTCCACTTATATCGGAACAGTTTTCTTGGAACACATCGGCCGGTGGTTTACGAACCCTTGCAGCCGAACGGACTGAATGGGGAGTTCCTTAGTTTTTCATGATATTGTTGGACAGATTTGCAAACTGAGAAACATTGGAAACAAAACTGCAGCAAAGGGCACAAAACATACTCTTCCATTAAATCAGGTGTCCTAAGAATTATGTGCTTCGTGCATGCACTGCCTTTGCATAGATTTTCCACATGAAGTTCGTGTCCTTCCAAGGAAGCCGTGAAGATTTGGGACATGTCTTTTGGTTGCAACCAACTTTAAGTGAAACCAACGATTTGGAAGGGAAGACAATCTATGGGTGTGTCAGCCTCTAGAGACCTGATAAAATGTTTAAAACAACGCGAAAGAAAACAGCTCTCTATAATATACTCATGGTTCAGTTGATATTAGAGTGGATGGATATACATGACATGATTGGTGGATGATCCTTCTATGGTTCAGAGAATGACCCGAGTTGTGAGACTGTACCAAACTCATCCATTGGCCTCCTTCCAAGCCACTGACCCTCTACAGTAAGTGGTGCAGGGATACATACACCCAATGGTGACCTTTTTTTTATCGTAGAAACATGCTGAAGCATTCTTACCCAGATGATTGTGAATACTACATAATACTACCAATGTAGATCTTTGAAATGCGGATACGCTGCTTATACACAAAATATGTATGCCCATGCTATGTTTCTTCAATGGACATGCTGTGATATGCAGTTCTCAATGTTGACTCCCCATTGGTCCCAAATGAGTGGTCCTTATGGTGTCCCGTTGTGTTTCGAAAGTCATTGCAAGATGGTGATTTCAGTAACTCGTTCACCCCAAAGAGATGGTGATGTTCAGTCTCTCATGTTCATGATGCATGTCCCCTGCTTGATTTGTTGCATTTTTGCTAGGAAGGATTGGGCATGCTTATACATTACACCTGGTCATGCTGGCGGCCTGATGTGTATCTCAGAGTCTTGGTGACAAAGGCAACGTGAGTTCACTGCCCTGTTTGCCATTAAAGATCTATAGGACCTGACATTGTATTCTGACGCGAAATGCAACCGGTCAATAATCTTGATCCACTCTCATGTCATCGAGTGGCTTTGGTATAGCTACACATTGATGGGGAATTTTGTATTAGTCAAACATATCGGTGAACATCTTGTTTATTGTCGTATACGTTGATTTCTTTTTTTGTATACCACCCAATCTATGGGAGTCACAGTGAAATGGTTGATTAAAAACTAGCTTACACTCCGTGAAACTAAAATAGCCCCTCAACCTTGGAAGATGAAATTGCCTTTTGGTATAGTTGTGAGCCATGGCTCATAGCTAATCTAGTTGGTGGCAAATCAAATATGTTTAACGTTCACCCCGAAAATTGGGGAAGATTCCCATTTCGACTCATATCTTTCAAATGGGTTGGTTCAACCACCAACGATTGTATAATTAATTTGGTGGATTTGGTGTGGATGAACTCCTATCAAACATATTGGCAGAGCCAACGTCTCAATCCCTTTGTTGTTGGCTTTTGTCAACGGTATTCTATGGAGAATCCCAACATTTCAAGCCATTCCAAAGCATCTTTTCTTTTTAAAACAACTCAAAAAGATGATGTGGGTGTTTCCAAAAATAGAGGTACCCCAAAATGGATGGTTTTTAATGGAAAAACCTATTTGAATGGATGATTTTGGGGGGAAAACCCACTATTTTCGGAAACACCCATGTGGGTGGCTGAACTCCTTTGCAATGGTAGTTCATTGCCTCAGGTCAATTGGTCCGAGTCTCAAATCTTGGCTGGCTCTGGCAGCACAGCTAATCTTCAACTTTGGACTTGTCAGGACTCCGGGATTTTTGATGATATCTTTTGGAGCCGAGTTTCCTGGGAATTCCAGCAGTGGTTGCTGTTTCATTTAGATGTTCGATGTTATTTGTTTAAGGATTTGTAGAATTGCACTGAAACAGGTTGTTTTGTTGAAACCAAAGACATTTATGAAACAAGTATCCAGCTAAGCAGCAACAAAAACAACTGCTTGTTTGGTTTCTACGGATCTTTTTTATGCACCCTGATTTCATGAGATGGGATTCTTGGGTATCATGGGATGCCATTATTGTATTAAACTTGGGACGGCTCAACCCACACGTATGTTTTTTTTTGTTTTAACTTGTTTTTTCTTAACTCATGGATCAACCAATGGTTCGTTGGTAATTTGAAACCCTTTATAAACAGGACTCCAGTAACAAGTAGATATTTGGACTTCTGCCTTCTCCTACCACCAAAAAAATAGAAAATACAAATCACCTCAACCACCAAAGCCCCATTAAGACTGCCAGAAATTTGGCATGTTTGAATGTTTTTTTCTATATGTCTCGGGGAAGCCTCCAAACAATTTGTTGGTGCCGTCTTCAAGGAGAGCTTTTCTCGGAAAGGTAAAAAAGATGCCAAGTCGAACGCCAAGTCGAACGCACGCGGCGAAGCTGTACGCTTTCATGGCTCCTGGGGCCCGTAATTTTGGACAACACAACGTCCTTGGAGTTGAGGGATCCATTGGGATCTCCATTTTTTTTTGTTGGGGGGTTGCATCCTTATATATATATATATATAAATATACATACAAATTTCAATGTTTTTTTGTTGGTTCTGGTGGGGACAAGAAGTGTTTTGTTGGTGAAGATGTACAGAAGTCAGAGGTGCTCAAAACATACCCTCCTGGGAACTAACATATCCCCTACCAAGGCACTTTTGAAGCTGATTGTCCTTATCTACAGGTGGGAAGTCTTATATAATTCCCTTGAGAGTAACCGTAACCCTTCAGTGATTTGGTTGCAGATTATTTTGGTGTAAGTTCTGGGTCCGTTTCTGAATTCGTTTCGCATGGATGATTGAGACTTTTCAAAGGGAATGCAAATTTCATACCTCCAAGACATGTAGAAGTTTCACCAGGTAAACCGAACAGGTCACTGATGCTAATGTCATCATCATTATCATCATCATCATAATAATCATCATCATCATCATCATCACCATCATCATTGTCAAGATTTTGACCATTGTCATGGTGATGGTAATTTTTAGGGTCATTTTCATATTCACCGTTTTGTCATTGTCATTGTGTCACCGTGATTGTCATAGTCATTCCCATGGTGATGCTGAATCCCTGCTATCTCACACTTTTACAGGTTGATGAGTTCGTATGATTTGATCAGGTCATCCATTTTGGGTTGGCGGGTCATTTTGTTTGTGGGAAACTCCCTTGGATTTGCCATGGGAAACTTCAAGTCATTATTTAAAAAACGATGCATAATGAATGGTAGTTCGTGGTTTGTTCATAAGGATCCAATATATCATCGGTACTTCATGCTGTACTACTACTACTACTAGTTGATTGATTAACATTCCCCTAGTGTAACAACCGTGCAGTGCTCAAAACCATTGTGACATCCTATGCTCGTTGGTTGAGAAGGATTGATTTTTACTGTTTACTGTTGAGCTCCCAATTTTTGTGTCCTAAAATTGGCATACATTTTTGTAGCCGCCAACTTGGCCTAGGCTATAGGCTATTGCTACCAAAAAAACCCTCCTGTTTCAACTGCTTCAGCTGTGCAAAAACCAACCTTTTTGTGGAATGATATTTACTCCAGCTGAGCTGACCCTTGTCAGAACTCAAGCAGAACTTCAAAAAATAAGTCGGATCTATTTTAGGGATTTTTGGTATCTATTCTCTATTACACTAGTTTTCGGTTTGCGCCCATGGAAGCAGCAACGCCCCACGAGTTGACAGTGAACACCTTGCAAGGTGGTGTCTTCATTGCTGATGTTAGAAGAATTTCAACTGTGCGGCAACTGAAGAGGCTGCTGCGAGAACATGTTTCTAGTGGTGATTCTACGGACCAGAAACTCCTAAAGGTAGAGCTGTTACACAACGGGTGCTTGCTAGATGATGCTCAGACACTAAATGGAGCAGGATTGAATGCTGAATCCGAGTTGACTGTCGTCTACAGAAGAAACGAAGTTGAAGTTGCAACGCAAGATGATCTCCATACACGGGAGTTTTGCCATGTGAACATCCCTCAGGCGGTGACGAGAGTTTCCGAAGGGGCCTTCAGTGACTGCCATCAAATAGTGAAGGTTACCATTCCCGATTCGGTCACTGAAATTAGTTTTTGTGCCTTTGAAGGTTGCACTTCTTTGGAAAGAATCGCCATGCCCGATTCGGTGACAAGCATTGGGAGCAGTGCCTTTGCAGGTTGCGCTTCTTTGACACATATTGCCATTCCGGAGTGGGTGACAGGCATTGGGGGCAGTGCCTTTGCAGGTTGTACTTCTTTGGAAAGCATCGCCATTCCTGATTGGGTGACAGGAATTGGGGAATGTGCTTTTCAAAGCTGCACTTCGCTGAAAAGCATCACCATTCCTGGTTCGGTGACAAGCATTGCGAGCTATGTCTTTGTCGAGTGCAGCTCTTTGGAAAGCATCACCATTCCCGATTCGGTGACAAGCATTGGGAGCTGTGCCTTTGAAGGCTGCACTTCTTTGATGCATATTGCAATCCCTGAGTCTGTGACCAACATTGGAGACTTTCCCTTTACCAGATGCAGTTCGTTGAGAAGCATCACCATTCCCAATGGGGTGCCGGGCATTGGCCAAAGTGCCTTTCAAAGCTGCTCGTCTTTAGAAAGCATCACCATTCCTGATTCGGTGACTGTGATTGCGAGCTATGCCTTTGAAGGCTGCACTTCATTGAAACGCATCACGATTCCTGATTCGGTGACTGTGATTGAGGGACATGCCTTTGACAGTTGCATTTCTTTGGAAACCATCAATATTCCCGATTCTGTGACAAGCATTGGGGGCAGTGCCTTTGCACTCTGCACTTCTTTGGAAAGCATCACCATTCCTGATTGGGTGACAGGAATTGGGGAGTGTGCTTTTCAAAGCTGCACTTCGCTGAAAAGCATCACCATTCCTGATTCTGTGACTGTGATTGAGAGGTATGCCTTTGTGAGCTGCAGCTCTTTGGAAAGCATCACCATTCCCGACTGGGTGACAATCATTGGGGACAGTGCCTTTGAAGGCTGCTCTTCTTTGAAGCATATCGCAATCCCTGAGTCTGTGACCAACATTGGAGACTTTCCTTTTGCCAGATGCAGTTCGTTGAAAACCATCACCGTCCTGAATTCCAAAGCATATAATTTGCAACGTCTTTTGGAAGGGTGCACAGCCACACTTCTCTGCCATTAAAGATAAGAACTCCAGAGTGAGACAGTGGAGACTGCTGAAGAACTTGCAGCAAGAATGAACCATTAAAGGGAGACAAGACTTGTTGTGAATCATTAAAAGGTGGATGTTTTTTAATCATTAGATTAGCAACAAACACAGACATCAAGCATTGTAAAGATGGAGTTTTCATGGGATAATTATGTTAAAGTTGTTGCAGACCAAACAACTCCATCTTTTGAGTAAACCCAGTACCTCCTTGCAAATCCCCACGGCTGCAGGTAGATGTAGCTTGACTTTTCAAGGAACTTTGATCTCAATATTTACAGGAGTTCTAGTACAATCTATATTTATAAGGACTTGCAACATACACAATTACTTCACGCCTCAAAATTGCTTGTTTGTGTTGGTGGATTGGAATTCTAGTGAAATCCACGATTCTGCGAAAAATTCTTGGATCTCACTAGATAGAATTCCAATCTACACAACTTAGCCGCTGATTTATGGATAAGAGGGTGACACCCCTGGATGCCAGCATTGCCGCATGGTGTTCCTTTTGCGGGAAAATCACGAGGTTTCATCCCATGACATTTCCGACGGTAGCAAGGAGTGATGGCCGGTGTTTTCCTCAAGAAAATGCCGGACTTGTTCATTGCCGTTATGGGGTTTCAGTATACATTTGCCACTTAAAGAATGATTTGGTGCCATTATACCAATAGTATCATCACAACTTTAATGGGAGGATTTGATTGTTGGTCATCCATGCTGACGGATTTCTTACTGAATTGCAATTGCATGGTTCAAAGTAAGGGTCCTCGAATTCTTCCAAACATGGTGAATTTCACAGGAAATCTCTGATTGCAGAATCCCTGATTGTTAGTCATGCCTACTAATCACTTGTTTGATATTTCAAACCCATCATACTTACTGCATTTTCCAGGTGCTAACCAGGGTCCGGGGAGCATCCCCTTGCATCCCTGACCCTAATGTGAAAGTACATGCAACTTCCTGAGTCATGAAGTTTAGGCTAAATGAATCACCTCACAAAAATGTCCCAAACTTGCGACGTGCGATCGAAGAAACATCGATAAGTTGTTTAAATTTGTTGATGTTTATATAAATCCAATGGAGTAGATAGATGATTCTACGGTTTGATTCTTACTGTAGATTAAGATGCAATGGCGAAGTTGCTTGTTGAGAATTCTGATCAAATGCCTATTATGTGTTTCTTCCGAAGGATTGTAACTCCCTTGTTGGAGGAAGATCTCAAGAACCTCTAGCCACCCATGTCCACTTGCATAATTCCACTCCCACTTCAATACATTTGGTGAGACTGTTGATGGCAGAACTCTGGTTATACTATATTGCTATTTGGTTTATTTCTTGAATTCTATATATATATATACATACATTACATTGTATTTGTATAGATGTATTTGCAACAGGTTTTGAAAACATCCAAAATGGTTTTTCACAGTTTTCTTGAACCACCAGGGGTGTCTGCACCATCAACAGTTTTAGGGGGCAGACGCACCCATAGGATCCATGTATGATATAGTAACCTTTATTTATTCAGTTGATTTGGAAATTTGATGGCAAGTGTACACGCTAGTGAAAGTAGATGGCACAACTCCCAAAAGGTGGCTTAGTAAGGGGCTATGATAAACGAATACATGGGAGTTGCGCCATCTACTTTCCAGGTGGTATTAAGGTACTATAAACATACCAGCCCCACGGATCCTATGGGACATAGGATGTGTGGGTCATGGTGTCTTGGGGTGGCTCCATTCTCTCGCCTTCATCTTAGTCAGGTCATCAGGATGTTGTACCAGATCCTTGGCAGCAAAATCTTCCAATTTGCAACTTCAGCATGTGTTTTTTTGCTGTGGCAATGCAGTCCTTTTTGAAAGCAGGGAAAGGTTCCTGCTAGAACAATAAATTATAATGCAATCCAAACTTAAATACAGTTCTACACATATTTGAGGAGTCAAAGTGACTAAAAACAACTGGATTTGCACCATTGAACTCATAATAACTTGTATGTTGATGTGCCTCATATCTTGGTGTGCTCCCCCACCCAGTAGCAGTGGCCTTTTAGCAGGCTTTCCTGAACCTTCACAGGGAAATTTCGCCATTGCATCCTGGAAAAATGCCCAACGGAACCATCCAGTTTCACATACCTGACATATCTTTGAAAAGCCAAATCGGTTCCAACATGCACATTTCCATAGATGATCTCCACTGTTTTTCTTCGTGAAAGTCCACTAGGATTTGGCGGTGGATTGGATAAGCAACACAGCAGTCACCGCTGGATGGGATGCGAATTTGATTGTTTGGTGCCTTGGATCGGAAAAAAACAAAGGCACCTTTTGAAGAAAAAACATGAGGAGATTGACATTTGTGCATGATTTGTATTGTTTTTAAATGTGTGTAATGTTTTTTTTGAACCCGATGTTGGGAATTTGCCTTCTTTTGACATGGTGTTGTTTTTTTTTCGCCGCGTATTTAAGTTGGCCTCTGGCCGGGTGTAATCAGTCAATGGTTGGTGCTCAATGTCGGTGGTGAAGTATCCTGGGAAACCTCGACACAAACCTGAACTACCGATAGTCAACCATTGGTGTAAGTCTACCCAAATTATGTTGAATCTTCCCAAAGTGGCCACATGTTTTGGTGTTTTTCGAGTGATGCTTTCAAGATGATTCATGAGGTAAATTGACCAGGTATGGCTTGGCCATTGTTTGATGTCATGTTCTAGATTCTAGCTAGCTTGATAGTGTTGACATAAAGACAATACATTGAATGCAAAGAGTTGGCCACAATTGAAGGTTTTCTAGGATTGAAATATGATATATGTTGTTTTGACCAGATAGGATTCCCCAAAAAACATATATGCAGTTTGGTCGTACGCTCATTTTATGTGCTTAAAACATGGGCACTGGTCAGTTGAAAGCAGTTGTTTCTATTCCACCTAGACCTAAATATTTTTACCACCTAACAAGAAGAATCCTTTATCTCACGCCAAGCAAGTCTTTCATTAGGACGACGACCTTTTTGGGTGGTTTCATCTAAGGAACTTGAAGACTGGAATCGCCTTGTACACTCATGAGTGCCACTTGTGCTGTCCAGCTGCGAAACCATGGTCTTTGTAAAGTGTGAAACAGCTAGGACTAAAAGACACGGTGCAACACGGTAGAACTATCCATGGATATAGTATAATGCAGGATTCAGTATTTTGCAAATGACTCATTCATAATATATTCTCGTACATTTAAATCTATATATATATATATATACATACATATATACTCTATATGATGGTATCTATTTGTATCTATGTTTTGTTCAACAGATGTAGAATGTACATGCAAAAACCCACTTTTCAGGAGTTATTTCACCAAAAAACCGGCCACCAAAAATCGGCGCCGAACACCCCAATTTGGCAAGGTAAATTTGGTCGTGTCAGATCCATAGCAGTTGACTTTGCAAACTCCCAGGTTTTTTGGATGCGCATTTTGGGCATGTCCAGGGGGTGGGGTGGGGGTGATTTTCACCTGCAAGCGCTTTGAATTTAACATGATATGAAATCAGGATCCCTATTCACCAACCAGAATTCATTGAAGGTCACAGTTTTTCTTTGTGGTGGAAAACTCTTTCAGGGCTTTTACTGTTGTGTGCCAGCAACGCAGGATATTTGGCTTACTAACTTATAGCCTCTATTCCCAAATTGCTCTGATCAGAGGGATTGTGACATCCTGAGTTGGTGAAGAATAGAATTCAAAGGAAATCTCCAGCAGGTTGGTGTATGAAAAAGATCGGTCTTTTGACCAGGTTCCTTTCTTTGATACTGCACTAGGTTTTGGGATGTTTCTTTATCTTGAGCATTTTGTAGGGAAGGACTGAAACCGGCAAGTAGACAGAATCTAAGTGGAGCAACCAATAGTAGTGCAAGGAATATTCTTTGAAATGATCGGTGAGGAACTTGACTTTAGGCGTGTTATTTCAAAGGTAATAGTGCGGCATGATCACAACAAGTGATGAAACAACTCAAAAGTTGGAGCATCCTTTGTTAAGCAAGCCTCAAACCAATGCATGCAAGTGGACTATATTACATTCATTTGATGTATTATAAGCAGATGCAGCAGAGTTGATCTCGGAATGAGTCGTGGGGCTGATGTCCGAGGATTTTGTGGTTCTCCATTTCATTCAAGCATAGATTGGATTGTTGTAGGTGAACGCTTCACCATCTTATTGCAAACAACAGCTGTAAGCGAATTCAGTACGGATTACTGATTGCTTTCAAATTGAAGCTGCATGGTCGTCATCATGTGTCACCGTGATACTGAACGTTCGAAACTGGTATGGCCTGAGGTGTGGTGTGGCTCAAGCAATGGAAGTTTCTTGAGATGCACTTGAAGGAATCAAACCATGTAAGCTATGAAACGTCCAAACCGGGGAGTGATTTATGTGGGGAATTAAAGATTATCCTACGTAAGGAGAGCTATTAATTATTGCCCGCAATGAGAATCCCTATCCACCAACAAGTACATATAGATGGGATAGAGTCGTTTTTTTGGCACCTTGGGTCAAACTATTGTCTTCCCAGGTTGACTAAACTCTACAATTCACTCAAAGGTGTGAGGAGCACTCCACATTTTTTCAGGATCGGTATTCCATTTGATTCCAAAGTGACAAGTCAACCATCAGAATTGCTTTACTTTTTTTGTTTCTAAGAAGATTTGATTTCAATCTTTTGATTGCCCAGGCAACAGATGCTCACATAATGATTGACAACTCACACGGTACCATGGTCAATAAGCTGCTGTCATGTCAACCGTTTTGATGGATTCTCGATGTAACAAACAGCTACATACAATCGTTAAACGGAATCCATGAATCCTCATCAAGGATGATTTGACCATTGAAACCTTCGGAAACCACTTCTGCAGCCCTCATCCCAAATGGTAATGTAGGAAAAAGAGAATTGCGCAATTCACCGCGTATCAGATGCATTACTGGAATTTGGCCAGGAAATTGTTTTAGACACATCCATTATACTGGAACCCAGATTATCTCCATACCCATAGGGTCCATGTATGGTATATTTACCCACATCCACCATAAAAATAAACCAAATGTAGCTAAATATACCATACATGGATCCTATATTATATGATTATATATGCTTCCCATTTTTCCGACCAAAAAGTCGCAACATGCCTCAGATCTTCATTTGATGGATTTGCGCAGTGGGCTTCTGCAAGAGACGTTGGAAGGCCACCTGGGAAAACAACAAACTTGCAATGAAATGTCAATATGTGGGGCTCATATGCAGGGGTGAAACACTTGATCCTTGGAAATCACTCATGTTTGCAATGAAATCAATGAAATTACATTTTTTTTGGGATCAAACAATAAAAAGGTATAGTAGTTTTGAGGGATTTCTTTCTATACTCGTGCATTGTTTGGGTTGGTAATATAATGACCCCCTGTTATGCAAAATTGCCACCTAAGCCGCCCAGCTTCATCAGGTCATGGTGGTGCAATCACTGCCATCAAAGGCAACTTTGGCTTCCCAAGCTGAGCCCCATGCAAATGGCGATGAAGCAATGAGCTTCAGGTCTGGGGTGGGAAAGTTTACCTTTCCTTAGCATTATGGTAGTTTGTAGTTTTTTCTTTTTTTTGGGGGGTTGTGTGAAAGTGGATGATTATATGAGGTTGTAACTTGACAATAATATGTTCATTTTAGTTGCAGTATAGAGTAACTCTTCAACTTCTACTTTTACAAACAAAACCATCCAAGGTGTTCACCATCTTCCAAGCAATATTTCTGAGGGGCGAGCTGGCAGTTTTGAGTGGTGTAGACAAAGGAAATGGAGATAGTCTCTGAAATAATTGTGTTTGGATGCGGGCCGTTTTGCAGCTTTTTCTTCAGACATTCAGACATTTTGCCACGAGGTTTCATGTAGTGGAATCTCAATAGTGAAGGATTGTTCATCTCTTGGTTATCATGATTGCAATTCTCAGGATGACTACCTCCCTAATGCATCGAAAGACACTGAAACATATGTCTTAAGTTTGACCTTTAAACTTTATATCTGAATTTGATTTACAACACAAAACATCATTTGCAAAGACAAATCCAATTTGTATAAGGCTACCTCGTCGTGAAGTTCCCATGTTCCCCATGCCATTACACCTACTGTATTTCTCCACCAGTCATGAATGGACATGGGCCATGGGTTGAGTGGATCCAGAATGACTTGCACGGATGTCAGGTCACATCACAGCAAAGGTCATGTCTCTTATTGAATTCCCTGACTATTTCCACAGGTTCCAGGTTTGGTGATATATTGTATATGTACTTTATTTGCAACAAAACAATCTGGTTTATTTTTACATACCGTACATATACGTATATATATATATATACACAATTGAAAGAAGTTTCTCACATGCTTTGATTTGATCTTGTAGTTTCCCTTTGGTCAGGCAATATACCAAAAGAGAAACTCCTATCTCGGGAAAGACATCCTACCAAAAGTTGGACAGTCATGGATATTCCATGGTTCTGGTTGACTTTCTTCCATATCACATGATCTTACCTACAACGCAGTTGAAGGTAAGTCACTCCCCTCCAAGAAAAAGTGTCCTTGAAATTCAGAGTTGTCCGTTGTTTCTTTGGTGGATTTGTTCTTCATATTCTTCCTGCCATACTGGTTTCGTTTCTCTCGCGAATAGCTGGCATCAGGAGACCCCTCGAAATTTCCGCGTGTCGGAGTTCGGAACATCATTGAAAAAGGGGGAATGCTCTTGCCGCTGGTGGCTGCGTTTGGGTTGTTGGGACATGTTGGGGCCATGTTTTTGTTTAATCGGCTTTATTCCAATAAGAAGATTAAATCATGAGTTTTGGTTTTTCTGTCCTACTTCTGTGTTGTTAGCGTGATAGTGATGAGGATGAGGATGACAAATATCATGACAAAACGATGATGATAATCACGATGATTATGGTGATGATTGTAATGATTTCAATCACCATGAATAAGAACACATGATGATGATGATGATGATGATGATGATGATGATGATGATGGTGATGGTGATGACGGTGATGATGGTGATGATGACGATGACTCGATCTAATTTCACACGTCTCTTGGTGACCAAATCATTTCCATGAAGTGATTGGATGTGCGGATGACATGAGTGTCGACTTGAGTGTCCAGGTACAAAGAGTATATATGCAGGTCATTGTTAGTTGGCCTTCAGGAAGATAGCTGAGTTGAAATCTAGCACTTTGGCTTCATTGACCCCTGGCACAACCGTGATCTCTTCAGTGTTCACTCAGTACCAGTTGTAACGCAATGTTTTATTCTTGATTTAGAAGTTGCTCGTACATGGTACTCAACTGGCTAGAAGAGTTCAGCATGTGCATGTCGAGTCCAGCTTTTTAAATCTGGCTTTTCTTATTAGCCCATGCATGCCCATGCCCATACCCTCCATGTATCATATTTGACATACACTGAGCTTAGGCTTAAACATGACCCACAGGTACATATAGCATCCCATGATTTCGACCCATACTTTTCCAACATGCAAGGTATTCCAATCACCCAAAAAGTTTATTGGTGGCTTAGGTCATTTTGACTAATACTTTTGGAAGGGGTTGAAACCACCAACTAGATTCCAAGAATTTACGAATGCCAGGGACTCGTTGCATCTTGGTCAACTTCGCTTTCAAGAGCAGGTGGCAATAGCCGAGTCGTGTCGATCTGGTTGTGAAGCATGCCAAGTTGGACTCACACGAGTTGGCTGAGATTTTCGCGACAAGACACCCTTGAATTCTGGATGTGTTGTTAGGGAGCTACTGTTTTGTGCACTACAAATTATATAACCTCAACATGTTCGGTGACTCTACACTATGTACAAGCCTTGGTTTTACTGCAAACGTATTTGTTTGTCTATCTATCTATCTATCTATCTATCTTTCTATCTATCTACCTGTTTGTCTATTTATTATCAATCCTATGTCATACAATATCAGCAGGACTAGGTACTGTATCATGAAACTTGGTAGCCCTGACTTTCGCTTTCTCGGCTAAAAACTGAGGTGGGTGCAGTGTCCCAAATGAAAGAGGAAATGATCAAATGGGACAGTCAACGGAAAATCTACGAGGCGCCCTGTTTTGCTGGGAGGGAGTTTTGGGAGAAGTTTGGGACCTCAACCTCAACGGCAGGTTTTGGGTTTTGGTTCCCTATAAAAAGAGATCCATGAAAGCTCCGGTCAGGGAGGCTTAGGCTTAGTCTATGGTTAAAATGTCTATCAGCTCCTTGGGAGCCATAACCAGCCATGAAAAAACTTGAGCATAGAATTTCATGGTTCAAAATGAAATGGAATAAAAGCAAACGGACGCAACATCTAGATTTTGATACCATGCCACCAATTTTGGGGTTTCCATCTTCGTTTTCACAGGAGATCTATTACCATCCAACATTTTTCAAATTTGAGGCCAAGAACAAAACTGCCATAGGATGGTTGCGTAACAAGTTTCAAAACATGCAGAGCTTACTGAGATCATTTACCTCCCAGAGCCATGTTCCGCACCGAAACCTTCTAAAACGATGGGGCTTTTTCTAGTCAGCCCATTGCGATATGTGGGTAGATGTATATATATATATATATGATACATATATATATATACACATTGTATGTGCAGTTTGCATATGAATATATACACCCAGGGAGTCCAAACACCAAACTTTGCCCATAGGTAGGATCGGGAATCCTTTATATGGATCATCCTAAAGACCATTCTGTGTTTGGTCTTGGACTTCCAGGGTACATATCAGACCAACTTTCCAAGTCCTTGACTTTGCAAGTTTTTTTCAATTAGATGGGCACAGCTGTGAAAAGAGTAATGAAGCAATGGAAAGCATAAATGTGTATGTATGTATTTATGTATATATATATATTTGTATAGAGGAAGATTTCATAACAACCATGGCCAAGTCCTTTTGTTCACTTCTTGTACACCTTGACAGCCAGGCCGCCGTCGATGAAACTTTAGAAGCAATGCAACACAAGCTTGATGGACAACGTTGGGGATGCCAAGAGCAAGTCGTCGTGCTGATTTTGGTTGCTGTTTATGAGAAGCCAATTAAACGTGAAATGGATACTTAGTCTATAAATTTATTGATTATCTTGTTTTGTGTAATTTTATGCTTGTGAAAAGTTTCATCAATGATCCTCTAATTTTGTGATGTCTTGGCAGCAAAAACAACTTATATAAGCTTGCCTCTCAGTGATTCGCCATGTGATGGATGAGTGTTGGATCACATTTATTTGAGATTAACCAGTCACTCATTCACCAATTTCGTATTTATTAAAGCCAGATAAATCCATGTGATCCCTTTTACCAGCTTTTGCTTCGCCGTTGAAATAGGGGTGTTCAGATGTTCACCCAAAATTTGGACCTAGAATCCAATGAAAACGATTGATTTGAGGATAACATGACGATGAAATCCAAGAAATGCGTGCGTGCATTCAATGTGAAACTGTTGAGACACACCCAAAATGCAATACCTCATCGGCTTGTGTTTTTTGTTGGTTAGCTACCACCAGCTTTCGATGGGGTCACCCGGTTTCAACCAAAAGGAGTACACCGTGAAATTTGAAATATATAGCTGTACTGAAAATAGTGATTTGTAAAACGGACATGATTCCTTTTAGATATGGCCATGTTTCGAATATCCATATCAAATATCTGCACTATGGCTATACCTGTACCTTTTCTTCACATCCAAAACGGTGGGTTGAAGACAGAGCTGCAATGGCTTGGAGACATGGATATGGCCCCCCCCTTTGCTGACATGTTTATGAACAAATCAACAAGTGTATGCCTGCATATGTGAGTTTATCAGGGTAGTTACCGTAGATCTATATATTTTGTTTGAATAGTATTGTTTGAATGTAATATCTGGGTGGTCTACGAAGAGACGGAATCAAGTAAGTAAGGTAGAAGTGTCTTTTGAACCAGTCTTATGTCTCCAGCTTATATTGCAATGCAAGATGTCCATGATTGTGTCTTTTTACGCGCCAAATACTAAGATACTATGGCATCACAGAATGTGGATGTCATACATCTACATCATTCTACATATATATATATATAGTATAGTTTGAAAAACCTCCTTGCTTGGGATTGTTCATCAAATTGCGTTTTTTTAAAAATTTCTCCAAGTAATTCACACAGATCTGCCGCAGTTTCCCCCGTTCAAACACCGTGGGATTTCCCGGTGAAATTTCCCGTCGGACCAGGTTTTGCTTTGGAGCAAAAGGAGTCGGGGTGCCAACCAACACGTCGCTAGCGGGACCACCGTTGAGGTTGTTTTGTTTTCCAAGAAATTAAAGCATGGGAAAATCCTGAGGTTTATGTGTTTTAGACGGTTTTTTCCGAATGTTCAAATATACAAGTTGAGAGATATGTGTTAGTTGTTTGTATATTGGTTTCCTGGACAGTTTTGTCCATAAAACGACTTCAGGAAATAACCAATCTTTTGGGGGGCTCAACTGTTGTAAAACCAGTTGGAGATAATAGATATCAAATTAACTTGCAGTGTTTTAAGTTTTAACCTTCCCAGCTTCAGGTTTGCAGATTTTGTTTTCACAAACAATCCACCAAAACGTGATACCACGAAATGGTGAAAGTAGATGGCTAGCCACTCCCAAAAGGTGAATTAGTAAGGGGCCATGATAAACCAGTAGATGGGACTTAAGCCATCTACTTTCCAGGTGGTATCTTGCGACCTATTATGTGATATAACATTTTTTGTCATATGTAGATCGATCTAGATACATTTCAAACAGATGTCAGGTAAATACACCAAATACACCTACTCTCACAACCAACAGCGTTTAAAGTTTAAAGGCATGTTTTTGTTTATCAAAGTGATAGGACCAGCAAAACATATGGCTCAAATATCGCCTAGCAACGGCCCTATCAAATATTAACTTGCCAGCTGTGGAAGCAGTTTCTAAGGTCCACGTTGCATCATTTGAATCGCAACTTGGACCGCGTGGCCAGCGAAGTCAATCGACTCTTGGAGGTGCGGCAGATGTTTGGGTAGATGTTTGGCAGTTTGGGTTGAAGGGAAGGAAGTACTGTACATCACATGATTTTTTGGAAATTTCCAACTAAACCGCTAAGAAATCAAATGGAAATTGATTTCACTTTTGGAAGTAGTTTCAAATCTGGTTGTTTCACCCTCAACAATTGTTGAATCTGACAAGTTGAATCCACCAGCAAGATGTTTTTTTCGTCAACGCTGTCAACTTCACGGAGAGACAAATGGTGGTTCCACCAGGATGAGATACAACTAGATCTTGACTAAAGTGATCTAAATGTTGAGCTAATGGTTAATTGTTGGTTTGGGTTGGTGGTTTGGGATTCTAGGGATACCCCTAAGTAACAGTCCCTTTCATAAGAGGATGGAACCAGAGTAGCTCCATCAAGTTCATTGATATGTAAACTGCAACTAATGCAGCTACTTTAGCCGTGCCACCCCACTTCCCTTTCCATTGACAAATGAATTTCTGCCCCATACTGTAGATACTGGGACCGTAGAACTCGGAACCTATTCCACTGCATATGCCAAGTGAGTTTGAATGGAACATCTTGGCTTCTCAAACAAGTTGCAATGAGGCAATTATGTTGGTGCGAAGACAAGGTATTTTTGTGAGATAGTCAATTAGAAGCATATCATATCATATTTTTGATATTTTGAGGGAACCCCTTTTACTGGTGCTCAAAAACATTCACCATCCATATTCCACATTTCCACACACGAAGTATCCCTAGGGATCCAATCACCTTCTGATAATGGTAATGGAACCTAAATACTATGCGTTTCGTTTCGGTGATTGGACACCCTAATCATCTGACAATATGACGATTGATTCCTAGGGTGTTTTGACAGTGTCAAAACTAGGTGGTGGTTTCAATCATTTTCATATTTTCACCCCTACTTGGGGAAATGATCCAATTTGATTAATATTAGTTTCAAATGGTTTGAAACCAACACCTAGAAAATATATGTCAAAATCGACTGCAGCTGTCAGACAGGACCAAGATGCAGTTCGAGATCTTTGCGAAACTCGTGTGGTTGGAGTGCCCAAATGTGTGGCGAGGTTTGAGGCAACAAGACCAGTTAATTTGTATATGATTTGAGATTTTTTTCTTTCCTTCCAGGAAAGTAACGTGTTACCTAGGATTATGATGGTTTTGAGTAGGGAAAAATATCATATATATTGTCTATATTATATATATGTAAAATTCTAGTGGTAAAAGGGCGGCAGTGGAGAAAAGAAAGAACAAACAAAAACGACAAGAAGCATGCATGGATGTGTTTGCCAGACTATAGCACAATCCGCACATCGGTGTACAAATGCGTACTGTAGAAATGCAACCTTTTGCGAAGCAACTTTATTGAGAACAAAAAAACGTGACCAATTTTATTGAATCAGCATATCTGCAAATCTCTCCCAAAAGGAATGCGTAGCCTCCAGTCGACTTTCCTCAGCTTTTCATGCATCAATGCGCATTTTGCTCATAACTGGCTCGCATTTCCCATCGACGAATCCAAGAGTTTGACCGTTCTGTTCAACCCCTGAAACCTCGCACCTACAGTCACCCTGAAAACGAAATTTTCTAAGCCGCTTGGTCAAAACCCTAGGATGTGAGGAGATAAACCGTCCAACCGTGAAGTCGATGGAATCCTTTTCAGCTTCGGAACCGTCCGAGCTTTGGACGTTTCGTTTTTTTGTCCTCGTCATTGGCGCCTTGGTCTTGCTGCAAAGCGCCTAGGATGAACAGAGCAAAAGACTGAATCAGTTCAAAGCTGAAGCAGAGGTCGGTGGAGTGACTGTTTGGAGGTTGATGGTTTCGTTTGCAAAGACAAAAACAGCTGTGGTGATAGATAAGCAAAAACACTGTCTATACTGGTGTACTGAAAGGTATTTACCACATCAACAGGATAGATGAAGACTGTAAACCATCGGGTATTTTCAAAATATCATATAATTATGCAGTTGATATATACGTGTATATAACTGTATATATATATATATATGCCTCCCACAGTGGCCTTACTTAAGGACATTACTTCTTAGTGATTGGTGACAGCCTCAAACCCAACATGAACATCCAAGATTGCAATGTTTCAAAAGGAAAAAAACTCCTCTTCCAAACCATCAATTTGATTTAATTTAATTAGAATGTTTGGTGGTGAACTGTCCAGGGTGTACATCTCAAACTTTTCAACTGTCCAGCGTCATGGCTTTGAACAAAATCATTTCCCCTTTTCCCACGGGTGCTTGTTCCTGTTGGGGTTTCAGGGTTCCCCCTAGGTGCGTTTTGCCACCATGGAACGACAGCACAACGCCTTAAGTGATGAATTGTGGGGAGATGAGTTGAGCTTAGCCAAGGTGCGGGTATTTTGGAGCGAAGGCTTCCTTTTTTTTTTGGGGGGGGGGGGGGGAACTTCCAACAAAGATTCACCAAGAAACAACAAGGGACAAACAAAAACTCAGTAACGATAATAGGTTGTTTGAAAGTTGAGTTGATGAGTCTATGGAAATGTCAGATGGGAAGTGCCTTTTGGTGAAAGAAACTATGGCAATTTTTAAAAGTGCAGGGTGTTAAATTTTTTGTTTTTTTTTGCTTTTGTTGAACAAAAGAGAAAAAGGGTTCATGACATTCTCTCTGACCAACCCCCCTCCCACCAAAAAAACAGCTTGGAACCTGAGACTTGGGGGCAGATGTTGAGGGTTCCTTCCCGTCCAATTGTGTGCAGATGTAAAGGGGCGTCACAGGGACGTTGTTTTTTTTTCCCCGCAATAAATTTATGCACTGATTCAATATGGAGTACCATAATGCATCATGAGGATCTGTATTGAGTAGGGAATTGGTATCAAAAGATGGGTTGAGTTTCTTGGTGATTTGTTGTGTATGTGCTTCAACTCAGTCAAGTCAAGATTTTTGGCGAGGTCTCGACGACCTGCAGTATCATTGTTACGTATTAACAAGGTGGGCAAACTAATTCACCAATTTGCCAACCCAAAACCCTACCAAACGCACTAATTCACATCGATCCTCGGTCAGGTGGCAGGAGAGTTGAAAAAGACCAATGCCACTTTTGGAAAACTGGAGGACCGAACACCCACCACTTAGCGCTCCAAAATTTTTAGAAAGGTATTTAAGTTGATTCTACGATACACTTTGTTGATTCCACAAAAAAAGACATTGGAATTTTCATTAATTGGCATGAAGAAAACAATTCTTTGAAACATGTGTTTGTCTTCAACTTTGGCTGTTTCACCCAAGAAATTGCAGCGCTTGAATTCACATCTGTTTGCCCAAAGGATGCGGTGTCTGCATTGCAAGAAGGAAAAGCAGAAGCCGTACAACTGGAGAAACTTCGAGCTGATGTGTGGCGGCACAGTCTTGCTGAAGAAATTGCCGTCCTTTCCAACACAGTATTGGTTTGTGGGAATAGCTTCTTTCAAGAATGATGTGTTATTTGATACGATTATCAAAGTCAACGTATGAAACATTGCATTGTTTTATTGTTGTTATTGTCAACGACTGTGTCATTGTTTGTTTGTTTGTTTGTTTGTTTGTTTGTTTGTTTGTTTGTTTGTTTGTTTGTTTGTTTGTTGTTCCTCTAGGTTCTTTGTCACAAACAAGCACTTTTAATCTCCACTGCAAAATCCTCTACTGCTGCCCAAGGTGGCCAAGATGGTTCATGAAGCCAATACTGCAACATCTCAAATGCGGCAAACTGTGGGAGAGGCAGACATTGACCATCCTTGGGAGGTGATTGGAACTGTAGTGGTTGGTGCCTTTATGAAGGAGTTCAAGCAGGATACCAAACCACTGCAATGGAAGATGAAATAACATGAAATAACAAAATCAAGATGAATCTGTATTGCCTATGTATTTTTTTCCAGGGTGCAAAGCGAAGTGAAGATAGATAGGTGCAGCTGAACTAAAGATTGGGGGGCAGACATCAATCACCTTCATTGGAAACATTTGATGCATTTCTGTCAGCTGTGTTGAGCCCCAAAGATCTACTAAGCAGCAAGTTTTTTGTCAATGTGAGCTCTGACCCACAAAGAATCAGGGCACCCCCAACCTTGGCAAAGTGTCAATTTGATTCAATTTGTATTGTCCAAGGTGGATTAATGTCAATCTTTGGGTGTTTCACCTAGGGACCATGTCACCATCTCACCCCTTTGTTTGGCCATTCAACGACCCCAAGATGTCTAAGACGGATTTGCAACCCACAACACGTTGACTCTTTCGGGGTGCTTTTTGTTGGTTCCAATTGGCTTCCAGGTTTGTGTTTTCTCGGGAATTGACTTATAAACCGAAGGATAAGTTTTTCAGGACACAAAAGTTATGGTCCTAAACGTCCTAAATAAATCCCAAGCAATGGGTCAATCATAGTCTTCCTGGAGTCTTCCTTAAATGTTTTTTGCCTGCGGAAATTCGCAACCAACCAAAACCTGTGAAAGACTGGTATGCCCATAGTTACCCCAGGAACCACAAATACCTTTGATTCCTATGGCCTTCTGATTCATTTCACCATCTAATCCCCATATGGTCCCCATATCGACTTCCCTGAACGCACGTATCGACGCAATTCTTACCATCAGGTGGTGAACGATGTGCGCGAGCATTTCCGTACAGCCTCTGAAACGGTGGCATCACACAATGCCAGTTGGGTGCTCAGAGCAGATGTGATTTCTTTCAGCTCCCCAACGATAGGGAGCTCCAAAGTTCCAGTTCGGAGTGCCAATATGTGCCAATTACATCCAACACAAAAATCCTCAGAGATCATACAAACGGAGGTGATTCTGTAAGAGGGCGCTTGTATATAGTTGTTTTAGTTCAAGCTCCCTAATCAGCCATGTCTACATATACCTTGATTGAAATGACCTCCATACCCTATCCATTGATTCACCAAGAGAGAGATACACAAGCATTTAGATAGTAGACGCCTTTTTTTTGTTTTTTTTCTGCTGCGGGTATGAACAACACCAACATTTTCGGGTGGAAGTACGTGGTCCAACTCCAATGGTTTTTGGTTTCTTTTTAAACCTGCCGGACCTGCCCCCTACTTGAAACACCCCTGGTGGTTAAAACGACATGTTTCGGTCTGACCTCAGCGGTCCTGGAGATATCAATCAAGGCTTTGTGAAGCAGGTACGGGAAGAGTACCAGGCCTGAGAAAAAACGTTGAAAGATTTTGTTGATGGCTGAAGATGGTGTGGTTGTTGTTGCATTGGGAAAAAAACTTGTTTGAATACATTTGCAACATTTGCAACGTTTGGGCATGGACAGATGAAAACTCGTGGTGTTTGCCTTTTTTTTTCTTGCTGTATCACTCTTTGTCTCTATTCATGGGGTGCATTTATCAAAGGTCTTTCACAACTAGTTCTCCGTATTGCCCTATCCCTTGTTTCCCTTTGCTCCCTTATCTCTATCCTGGCTATCGGTCAGTGCATGGCCACGGCAAATACCGGCCATGCATCATTTCTGGGTTATAGTCATAGTTAGTTGTCCGTTTGTTTGGTTTTCAGTTTTCCTGTAGTTATTGCAACCCCAAAAATTCAACATTAAACCATATTCAACCTAAGATTAAGTCGCTGAAAAATGAGATTCCTTTTGGATACCATCATTTTCAGGTCTCATGTTAGAATTCCAGGGATGTAATCTTCTTAATATTCTTCTAGATCTAACGATTTTCTGGGAAGATGGACACTGTGGTCCGCTATTTTGGTCTGTCATATTCTCAGCTTTCAAGCTTCTGTGCAAATGGTTAGGGGGGAATTCCTCAAAAAAAATGGGTGTTTCCTAAAATGGTGGTACCCCCAAATCATCCATTTTAATAGGGTTTTCCATTATAAACCATCCATTTTGGGGTACCCCTATTTTTGGAGACACCCATATGGACCTCCCTGTTACCTGTTGTTTTTTCTTCCGTCGTTGACGGTTCCGAACTTGATCGACTGGATAACTTCCAAAGGCAGAATTGGAAAGTTCTGCGCAACTCCGAGAAGAGGCCATGGGAATTTCCCATTGTTTGTTTTTTGTTGTTTCTGAAGGTTCAGTACTGTTGATGGAAGAAACTCTGCACCAGTTGATATGTAGTTTATCCCACTATTTACAAGGTTTCATACATCCCAGGTGGTGCAGGATTTTTTCCATCAACAGTATAACTACGGCAAGGAATTAGGAACATATGACAAAGAATCCGGAACAAGAACAAGTTTGTTTCTTGTGAGGGGGGAAGTGTATGACTTGGAGTTTTTAATGGAACAACAAGTCCCCAGTTGTAACGAAGGGTTATGAATCTCCAACGAAACATTCTAGCATCAACAAAGATGACCATTGAAAGTCAATATGACCACAAAGTCCAACAGATCATCCCACTAGGTGATGGTTGTCCAACATGTTGCATGTTCCTCAACAAATTGGGAAACATGTTCCCCCTTTCCTTATCCTTGTTAAATTTTTGATGACCTCGTGATTTCACGAAGCAACATGATGAATATCTAAGGAACATTTTGGCCAATGCCCTGAATTCAGGTTGGTGAAGCCAGTACCTCACATATACCTGTTTGGTGAATTTTAGTGACACAATGATGGCCCAATGGCCCCATACCTTAGTTGATGGTGAACTGAGAAGAGACTTATTCGGGAATATATATATATATATAATCTACAAATGTTTACCTTGTTGAACTTGCCTCATTTTGCCCCACAAAAGAAAGCAAACATTTTGGGCGTCATGGTCTTCCTTGATAATTGGATTTGGTTGGGTAACTTTCATTCAGCTTGGATTCATCAAAGTTGTGACGCATCTATTGATATAGATACGGAGATACGGATATGTATATATATATATATATTTGTGTATAATCCGGTGTTGATTTTAGATACCCTCCTAAGAACTAACATATCCACCCAAAAAGGCACCTTTAAAGATGATTGTCCTTTTCCCCAGGTGAGATATGTTAGTTCCCTGGAGGGTGTGTACAAGTGGGCACTGCACCATCCATTTTTGCAGATGCAGGTTGACGATAATAGCTTCGAAGAATCATTTTGAAAGAGATCTACTTGGGTGACTGCATTCTTGCAGAATCCCCACCCCCATTGATTTTTTTTTGGGGTGATACTATACATAAGTTGGCAACTTACATTTTGCAGAGGAGGGGTTCAGGGGTCCAAGTTTGTTTAATCTATTTATGTGTTCTTAAGATTGTTTCTGGTAATAAGCCAATGTCATTGAGGTTTTCAGCATATGTTTGGAGCATCACCACTTACTATGTCATCCAACCGTACTATCGATGCTTGACACCAAAACGTGTTTTTTCTTGTCATTTTTCTTGTCAAAAACATAAATCAAAGCATCTTCAAGTCCAAACTTGCCAACCAAACTTGTGACCTCACCATTTGACCATATATGGCTTAATCAAAAATCATTATTTTGCCTCCAAAAAATCTATGTTTTGGGTAGTTCTCATTGTTGGGGGTCCCAAACTCGGTAATCACTTCTCAATTTGCGTGTCAACCAAGCCCTATGTGTTTCAACCAACTCAAAAACACCCAAACGGTCGATCACTTTTTGGCACCGGGAATCTAAAGATGTACCGAAACGCTCCGAAAGCCCACATGTTTTGAGGTGAAAAGTTTCATGACGCGTGCCTCCCAAAGTGTTGAAAGTTTAGAACTCCGCGTTGATGAAGTTGGTTCAAAGGCTCAGGGTTGTTGGGTGCATGGATATGGGGCTGGATAGCTGCTTTTTGATATATAAGACACATTAGTGGATTTGGGAATGTCTGAATTGTTTCAACATGTTGGGACAGCTACTTGTACTTTTTTATGCTAGATTTTCCAGCCAGCCATGTTAGTTGAACTGGGGGGTAGTTTCAGAAGCTGGATTGTTGTTGATTTCTCATGCAGATATCGTGGTATTGCAAGGTATAGCTTTTTAAAATCAATGATTTCTCATAACAGATGAATGATTCAAGTTTCAATGCTGTACATATACAGAGTATATATATATATTTATATTCATATATAAGGTTGCAACATGATTGTGTTCAATGTTTACACACATGCAAAGCAAACCAGAGGGCTTAGCTGGGTTAGAGGCACACAGACTCTTGATGGACAAAACAATGCACCACCTTAACAACCAATGCACATCTCAAAGATCGGGCGCAGGTTTGTGTCTATCCACATTGTATTTCCGTGGACCATTATAGATTTGCATGTCTACTTACACCAAACAGGTTTCAAATAATCTCGGATACGTTTGAAATCTTGGTGAAGTTATATCATCTTTACTTTCTGCAAGGCCAATGCCCTTGCAGCAGAAGCCAGAGAAGAATTGGAGGATCCGAAAAATCCAATAGTTCAACAGTTTTTTCAACAATAAGGAGGGTCCGAAGATGAGTTTCCTTCAACTTATTTTGGGGAAGGCGCCACTTTTTCCCACCCGGTTTTTTATAGGGACCCCGAAAAAGTTTCCTGCAGCGAAAAAGGGGGAGCCGGTGTGAGTTGAAGGCATTCGCCCCCTGAAAATGGATGGTTGCTTCGGATGGAATTTCTGGGGCGTCTTGGGCGTGTTAAATGACTGGTAGTTTCGAGAGAGGGTAGATCTTTCGGAAATCTGGTTAAATTCAAGGTCACTACCTGCGACCGAGGTTTGAGGTCTATATGGGATTGAAACTTTCGGGGGATTGAAATGTTCACCTCATACGAACTACTAAATAAGCAAAAACACAAGTCACAAGTCAATAGTGTTGAGGCTTTGTTTGTAATGATTTCTGAGGCCTGAAAGGTGCTTGGTAGCCTCCCAGGGTTCTGATGCTGAGATTGATAAGATTGTAGATCTGCCTTTTAAAGTTTGGATGTTACAACATCATACAGCCTGCAAGAATGAGAGAGTGAATGAATATTTGCCTTGGAGCAAGGCTGCAGCATATATCTCCAGCTTGATCATTTGTTGAAGAATCCCTTGAGCCAGCTAGTATATTATAGTACGTGTCAGGCCCTCATGGTGTGAGATAGTTTTTTGGGATTACTCCATAGGCCCTGTGGAAATGCTGGATGATACCGAACACCGAACACCTGATGAAACGATGAAACTGGGATTAGCTTCCCATGGTTGAAACACCAAAAATCTGGTTCCGTATGGTAATTTAGGACTTATATACCATTGATTTACCATAATGGAGTGTAAAGATTAGACTTGAGAATGGATGCGTTCTTTCTACTTTATGATAGAAGATAAGACACATATCATGGTAGAAGAGTCCTATAAGAATCCTATAAGATGACTTAGAATGGATCTACCTGAAACAGTTTTTCTTCAAAGATATCAAATCATTTTGGCAGGCAACCTGGCTCTATTGGATCGCCCCTGAACTGATGATACAGGAGCTGAATAGACGAAGAAAGCGAGACAAAACTTCAGCAGATAACGAGATGCTTGGACTGAAAGGTGAGACCTGAAAAGACCATATAACAATGACAGCAATAGCAATAACCATAGCAAGAATAACAATTACAACAACAACAACAACAACAACAACAACAACAGCAACAACAACAACAACAACAAGAACACAAACAAGAACAATATCAACAACAATAAGAACAAAAACCATAACAAACAAAGTGGTTGTTTTGTTTTCAGGGAGAAGGAACTTCAGACTCGTCTCACTGCAGATGGTGTGTTTTTTTCCAAGAAATCTCCAACAGGACCCACTGAACGGACCCCTAAACCTGGGTATTTAATGGATCTAGTAACCTTCTTAGGGGTCCGTTGGTAAGGTCCCATTCAATTTTTGATGGATTTTTGGTTTTTCCAGAGTTGTCTCATTTGCGGTCAGTTTGAGGTACAAATAGAACGACAAGATTTTGGATCCCCCCCTCCAGTTTCCTCTACAAAATGGGGTGCACAACCCCCCCTGGTTGGCTGTTGGGTAGGTTGAGTTGGCTTAGTTGCCGATCAAATGTCCTCAGGGTTATGACGCTCAGAATCTATAATGATGTGTAATGATCGATGTGCACGCTACTTCTTCAAGAATAAGACTAAATCTATCCAAATCTAGAATGTCCTCACATGATGATGGTTCTTATGTTTGGTGAATCCCACAGTAGCCAAGCTATGTGGGTTTCCAAATTCACCTCGACCACTCCATAGCAGCTTCTTGGCTTACCGTTGAAATAGGTCGAATTATGTCGTGCGTTTTTGTAGGATCCAAGTGGACCTTCTGTTTACTGGCTTTACTGGAGGAACAATCAGGTAACATGATGAGCATGATTAACATGTCGAGGTTAAACTTCAATAAGTGCATGATTCATGGTTTATGTTCCTCCCTGCTTCGGGGCCACATTAAAGGATGTTGCCTTTTCGGTCAGCAATTATGGAGAGTCTGCTTGGAGGGTTCATATTGCTACATATATGGGAAACACCCTTACATTTTTTTTTAAAAGCACATTCAGGAACAAAAGTAGAAAATTTCGTAAGATGTTTAAATTCCTGGGTCATGTTCACAATATTTATTGACCTTGGAAAACATAGAATAAAAGGCGCTTCACCACCATATCGGGAATTTATAGATTACCCAATCAATTTTTACATATTTTTACCAAAAACGGAGGTGGGTGGGATCACTAGCAACCTCAACCGGTGAGCTGTAGTGACCTGGTCTATCAATAGCCAACCCACCCCTTGGTAGCTCGATGGCCTATCCCTTTGCGACGCATGGTGTCACCTATGCGGCGCCGGGAACCGGTTTTGCGCCCTTGGCGCCATTGTCGTTGCATGGTAGCAGGGGTTGCCGGGGTACAAAAACACAAAACCACCGGTATTTGGAGATTTCCAGCGAATGAAGTGGACAAACTTGGTAGAAAATGATCAGATTCGATAATTAAATGGTGTAAACATGCAAGTAATTATGTATATTCTGCCCCCTTTTCAAAAATCAGACTTTTTGTTGGCTCTCAAATGTAAGAGTTCGGAGTCACCTTGAAAGATCTACCATCTTTGAATATTGATGGATCTGTTGATGGGAGTCCTGGATTGCACAGAAACTAAAAAGGTATGCACTGACTATTCTCTAAAGGAGAAGAGAAGACTTAGCATCATCGCATCATCGTTGTCTTGTTCCCAGTGACATGCAATTTGGACTTGATTGGTTTACATATGCAGAAAGATCTTGCCAAGGAGAGCTTTCACCCGCAGACACAAGAATTGCTGTCTTTTTTACTAGCATTTGGTTGACGTTGATAGATTTGATACTGGGAGAGTAGATTATTTGAGTGCTGTTCAGAGCTTTCACAAGATACAGTTCAAGATACACAACAATAATTATTGTGTAAGCAGTGTGTAATTTGAGTGTTTAGCATCTACAGCTAAGTGTATATAGTATGTATATATATATATATATATGATTATAATTAGTATGTTATCACACCTCATTTTGGTGTGGTTTGTTTTTCTTCATTGGAAGGTTTTTGCCGAATACGTTTTAGATCATTCCTTGTCCCTCCGGATGCAGATGATGTTTTATTCCCAAGGTCAGCGGTGCGGGACTACATTTCGGGGCGACCTGCGAAGTATGTGGTAGTTCTTTGGCGGCCAACATGTTTGGGTAATTTATGATGAAGGGAGGATATATGTTTTGTGTGAGACATTTTTGTTTGACCATTCAAAAGATTGGTTGTTCCTTATTTTTTTTCTAATGGACTGCCTTTTGAAGTAAAGCGAAAAACAAGTTAAACAGAGCGTGAAATCTTCCAAATTAAGAGTCACAAGGATCATGTTTGTCCAACGTTGCATAGATTTTTGATGGATTCCGTTTTGCTGGAATTGTCCTTCCCAGTGGCCACCACAAAAGTAGGTCTTGCTTCCCTTCGAACGGACCCCACCTATTGTCAACCCCTTTTGTTTGCAGAAGGGAAGGTACACCCACTGTGGCAGGCGTTATGCAGTTTGTATATTGCTTCATATATGATATTTGTTGCTTGCCCCAAGTAGAAGGTAGCCGATGCAATCCTTATATTTTACTTTGTAATTGTTTGCTTATTGTATGATTTGTGACCCTTGTGTTCAACTTGTGTTCCAAAAATTGTCCCTCACATACTGCCGTAATATGTCGGGGGTGCGGACTATCTTGCACCCTCCAAGACCCAAATGGCAGCCCATGTTTTTCCTCAGCATGCGTCGCATGAGTTTCCTCGCCATGGAACCCAGGAGAGGAAACTTGGGATTCCATCAAAGTACCCAATACACACTTAAAATTTGACGAATGGATACTGAAAATGATGGGTTTGGGGGAAATGTGTAGGAAAAATCCAAACAATCCAAAGTATGGTATATTTACGTACATTTACCTTAAAAAATCAACCATTTATGTAGGTAAATATACTTTTTCATGGATTCGGTGCCAGCTTTCCGCATCTCAGCAGCCTGATGACTTGACGGTGCACTTTCATCTCTCACTGAGAGAGAGATGCATGTGGGGGCCCCCAGACACAAAGTATGAGCAATGAAAAAAAAACTGGTTGTTTAGGTTGTATAGGGGGTTATACCACCTTTTTTTTGGTTTATTATATCCCATTATAGGAATCACTATTAAACAGCCAGTATAATGGAAAGTAATGAGGGTTTTTTCGTGGCTCAATTGGTGTGTCGACCCTAATGGGCGTACGCTTTCTGAAAACTGATGTAGCTTCTGAAAGATGGTGCTTGTGAGACAACTTTCCTTTCGGCAAGAACTGTCTTTAGGGACTGCGATTGATTTAGGAAGGACGTATATGATATGATATAGTATGATATAATTTATAATACGATATTTATGATATGATATAATACGATATGATATGATATGATATGATTTAATAGATTACACTACAATATATTACAGTATAATATGATATGATTTAATAGTTTACACTACAATATAATTTAGTACAGTATAATAGAATATGTATATAACTTAACCCCTTCAAAAAAGATGTTATATAAATAGGGGTGGGTTTTAGTAGGAAACAGTAAGTCTTTAATTTAGAGACATCCAAATGTAAAACTTCCCGGTTCAACTGGCTAGTCGCATGGTGGAACACCCCATGCCATCTATAGGACTGGTATATTCACCTACATGGGACTGGGTTGACGTGTGGTAGTAAATGTAGGTAAAGCTGCTATACATGGCAACTACTGTAAGTGTGTTGATAGGAAAACAAGCAGAGTTCCGGGTCCCTTCATTTTAAAAATTACACCCCCTTTCCTGCAACGGTGCGATTTGTAGGAACCACTTTAACATGTCCAAGTTAATACCTTTCCTTCAAGGTGGTACCTGTTGTAAAATGCCTCTATTTTGGGTACTGAACAAATGAAGTTGGGTACACTATGCTGGTATACTAAGTGGTGTCACTTCACATGCACCGTACAAACATCTTGAGTTTTTCGATTCTTTTGTTTTTTGGAAGTCGCAAGACCTCTCACAATGCATGTTTTTAAGGGAAGTTGGAACTTGGTGACTGGTGAAACATTTTGCTTTGACCACATATCTCATTTGATCACATATTCCTCCGGTGTCACTTTGACTCACATCCGATTTTCCAGAACGCCAGGCATGGTCGACTGGCACTTCATATTTGGGGTTTCATGGTGACAATGGGTCGTGGGAGGATGGGCCGTTTCACATATATACATATGCATGTAATAAATAGATAAAAATAGATTATATTTGCAGAATGTGTGATGTGACAGGTCAAATTTGCTTCCAATAGATTGCTGTCAATCATCCTACTTGTTTGCACAACTGCAACTTAGAATCATGGTTTGGGACAAAACGTCTTTCTATTTGTTTGAAACTTGACAATTGTCGTACTGTTGCCACATGTCCTACTACTCAATAAACCACATGATACAAGTACATTTAGAAAAAGGTCCGCCGACCTGGACCTCCGACCTTCACGTTATTCACTTCTCCAACATGGAAACCGGGTTTCATCGAGGACCTGCAGCGGATAAGAGCAGCAAATCAACGAAGGCAAAGACAGAGGCGCCGCCGGTTGCGGTCTAGATCGACCACCCGTTTTTAAGGGCAGGGAGAATGACTGGGGTAATTAATGGTTTAAACTATTTAAGCTCAGGCTGTATTGTTTCTTGGTGGAATATCAGAAAGCCCTTGGATTCCATTGAAAAGGCCAGTTCGTTCGAACATGTTGTATCTACGAAGTAGAATCACTCAAAGGGTTTCCAAAGCTGAGGCAGTCACCTTTTGCCATCGCTGTTCCATAATTTCGGTGCTGGGGCTTCCAGTCCCGGAAGCACATGAGATCATTGCTATTACAGTAACTATCCTACGGAACAGTCCATTAAACACCAGTCAAACAACGAATTCATTTAGGTTTCTTGAACCAAGACAGAATCTGAGTCAAGGATCCACCAGACCATATGTAGTTTTCAGCTGTCAGGTGAAAGGGCACAATTGGCTTCTGGGCTTCAACGGCATCAAATGTTGAGAAGAGTGACATGAACATTGTAAGATTCTGAAGAAATGGTGTCCTAGGTGGTGGTTTCAAATATTTTGTATTTTCACCCCTAGTTGGGGAAGATTCCCATTTTTACTAATATTTTTCAGATGGGTTGAAACCGCCAACCAGTGTCAGATGTTTTTTTTCACTTGAAATTGTTGTTTTTCTGTTTTTTATTGCCTTCTCTAAGTCAATTTGTTTGAAAGAAAAAACTTACTCCGAAAAAAAAACGGGTAGATCCGAACCTAGGTTTGGTGAAACGTTCTACGTGAAGATCAACAAAGACGCCGTGGCAAACAAGTCAGAGGATGTGGCACTAGGTCTTATGCTCAAAGAGGCGGGGTGCCAAGTGAGCCGATCAGCTTCCTCGATCGCTTCCTCCCACGATGCTATCATGAATTTCCATGGTATTTGTATAGATTTTGGATGATTTTGGCAAACAAACACATCTTTAATCTTTATATGTGTTTGAAAAACAGATGTATGATACACAAGTAAAAACCGAAGATAAGAATATGAACATGAAAGAATTGTTGGTTGATACTTAAAAGAGTTGTAGGTTTAAAGTGATTCAACAAACACATAAAGTCAGAAGTGTGCGTTTCAGATTTTCGAAAAAAAAAACAACAACAAAGAATCGGTTTCTAATTGTTTGGCCATGAGTTTGCTGACTACAGGCACGCTGCATTTTTTTTTTTATGTTTTTTGTGTTTTTGTTCATTCAATCAAGAGTTCTGTTTACATTTATAATAGATATTCCGTCGATAGGGGATAGCTTTTGGCTTTTGGAAGGTAAATTTCAAGTATCACAGTGAAATCCTTCTACGTCACAAACCAAATCAACAAATCTTGATGCCGGGAAGCACGGCAACAGTGGTAATCGATTTTGGTTCTTAAGGATGGTTGAACTTGTAAACTGTGTGGCCGGGAATCTGGGGGTAACGATATGGAAAGCACGGTCTGTTTGTGAAGGGGAGTCCTGCAAAACTGGCATCCCTTGTGCTCGAAAATCTTTTTGGCAAGTGGTTTTGGAGTGGGTTTTTGAGTGCGTAAACACTTAATCTCGCAGGCTTCGAAACCCCCGGATTTTTTTTCGTTGCTTCATTGAATATTGGCAGGGCGACAAGACATTTGGCAAAGCTGAGATCAAATACACTGAGATTACTGAGTCCCAAGAGATTTGGCCTCTTGGTTTGCACGGGAAGATAGCAAAGCAATGCAAAGCAGCTGTTAGGATACGTGAACAGTTCCGCAGGCACTAGAAGCTAGTAGATTCCCATTTTTTCCACATTTTCATGAATGCCCTCATGTTTTCATATGTCGTTGTTGACAGCTGGGTAACAGCATGACCAGTCAAGTTCTCTGTGATTTCTCCCAATCGATGACAAAGAATTGGACGTTTGAACATTCGCGTGGAGAAATCACAGAGTTTTTTCTCCCAATCGAGACTTTGTGGAGTTTGTGTTCGTATTTTGTTCCGTTCTCGGTAAAGGCATGATAGCACAACGGACAATTACGGCGCCACGTTTTTTTCAGATCTACCTGGAAACATCAGAATTTTCCATGCCATTTTACATGACCGGATGGGAATAAGATGACCCCCGGTGTTACCAGGGATTAAATGAAATCCCAGGATCTTCAACGACTGTGTGTTGCTGAAGGACGGGATGTGTCGGCCATTTATTTTGGGGACAGACCAAGAGCTTGGGATGAGGAGTGTAATTCCAGATCCTCACTGGGGAGGGACATATAAAGGCCAGACTCTGCAAAATCGTAATGACCTCAAAAATTGACACATTGATGGTTTCATTTTTGATAATTAGTGACAAAAAAACATTGCTGGCTTTGGCACCCAAATTTGGAGCAACTGTGCAAGGGGGCATATATATGCTGCGAAGTTGGACAGATATGGTGCCTGACACTGCATCCACTCTCTTTTTTGGGTTTGCCGGAACGAGGTGTCTTCAACAAAGTAGATATGTAAGTAACATCTGCAAGTATAGGTATAGGAATCAATGCAATGTGCACCCGATTCGCTATATAGCGAGAAACGGTCTGAACTCGAGGAACAATGAACCCTGAACCCATGTTTGAGACAGTGGGGCATTTTGTTTCAGAATAGTGATCCAAACGATTCATAAACAAGTATACAGTATACTTCATTGCATTGCATTTTGTTGTTCATGGCGATGACAAGTTGTCAAGTTGGTTCACAAGATCCAGGATGTTTTTTGTCCCATTTTGGATACTTGCCTCTCCAACTTACACCGGGTTGCAAAACTGTTTGTACATGAGGGATACATGGTGCCGGCTTCTCACACCTCCCGCGAGGAGCCAGATCCACAATCTATTCCCATCGGGGATTTGAACTTACAGAATCTTGGTGGAGAATAAATCCGAAGGTCAGTTGCTGGCTAAACCCTGTAAATGCAAACTCCCCTCAGAAATAAGATGAAATAAGTTGTTGTAGCTTGTAACTACTACTTGTTATTGTTATTGTTCTTTAGTTTTATCATTTTTCTTTCGCTTGTTATTATTACTATTGTGATTATTCTTGTTGTTGTTGCTGCTGTTGTTGTTGTTGTTGTTGTTGCTATGGTTTTTGCTACAGGAAAGGGACCATGGTTGATTCCAAAATGGGTCCTTACATATCATATACTGAATGCCTTCCTTCTCGATGACGTGGGCATTGACAAACCGATTTACTTCCATGAAAACAAGACGGTGAGAAACCAGAAGCAGTTTATACTAAATCTGTTTTAGTGGATTGTCTAGGACAAACACCAATAATTATATCATATCATCATAAGGAAAATTATCAATAAACATGTTGTTGCTGTTGTGTTTAAATGTTCCTTTTCTAAATGCTATTATTTTTTGTTGCACATCCAAGTAAGGTGTCAACTGCCTTCAGAGATATAATGTTGGTACCGCCCTGGGCAGTTGCTGCGCAATGGAATCTAGCAGGATTGGTTTTTCAGCTTCCCCCCAGAGCAACAAAAAGCAACTCCGGTCCACACACGCCAAGTCACATTGGAATTACCCTCCCTAAACTAACATGACATAACATGACTGGCTGGTAAATCCACCAATTGAAGATGTATTTCCAAAAAAGAACATGGGGATTTTCCAATGTCATGTTAGTTTTCAGGGAGTGTACTTAATTGTTGCTAGCTCCAACAGGGAGTGTACTTGTTTGTTGCTAACTCCAACAACGAAAAATCAAACACAGTGAATCATCATGAATTTCGAGCAAAGACACTGAAATATGCCGTGTTTTGCCTGTCAGGGCTTGTAACAGTCGCAAACCTCCTTTTGGCACTCTTGTAAGGTCGGGGTTCGCCAAACCAACGCAAGGGTTTGCTTGCTACTGCAAATGCCATATGCGTGCGTAACTGTTGATGGTTCACAAATCCGGCTATCACCACCTAGGATGTGCAAATTCAAAAACCCTGTAAGCATAATGATTGTTGGTGCTCACCGGATTTCTGAACCATCAAGAGTATCAATAAAGGAGGCAGTATTTGGGGATGATTCAACCTCCCTCTTCTTGCCATTCAATATGACTTGGATTCAATTTTCTTTCTCAATTCTTGACGTGGCGCATACGTGGGTAACCCCTACTGTACTTTGGAAAATTATCCTATGTGTCTAATATTTATTTGACAGCTGACTGGGTTGAATCCACCAATTATATAGGTGGGAAATTATCTTCGAACTGTTGTTTCATGTTTTTTTGGGATTGGCAAACGGAGAGTGATTAGCACCAAGCTATATAAATTGTATCGAATTGTGTGTTATTACCATTGGGGTTCCATGCAATAGATATCATCACAGAGACTCTACAACCATCAGTATTTTTCAAGTTCCCATACTATGTACAAATCGACCTGAGTTTTTCACTTGGTGGCCAATCAGGGAAGCCCTTTTTTGTTTCGCCAGCTGGTTGCTGTACAGGAAAGCACGAGCACATTGGCTCTCACGGAGATTGATTGCCATTCGCTTCGATTGGTGTCAGACTTATCGGCATCCCATGCATCCTCAATGCTGGACTCGGTTTGAGGCGCAGGAAGGGTTCATAACGTCTATATGGGGGTTTCCTAAAATGGTGGTATCCCCAAATCAACCATTTTAATAGGGTTTTCCATTATAAACCATCCAGGTACCCCTATTTTTTGGAAACCCCCATATCATGTTTTCATTGAATGTAATGTTCTGGTTATGGACAAAGTTCTGGTGAATGTTCGCATCAAACCCCCAAAGAAATCGCTATACCCGATACCCTCTTCCTTTTAAAGATGACCTTAATTCAGATTTGTGAATTGTTGATTGTTATTGTATATAGAAACATCACCCAGATGAAACATGCGTAATGCATGGTGATGCATGCAGCATGAAGAAACATATCCACGAATATCCTCATCCTGTCCAGCACTGCGCAGTCCGATGCTTTGTACGATGCCCAATTCAATTTCTTCATCCATGCCAGCGAACATGGAGGCTGGAGAATTGTATGGATTTCATGATCATACATTCAAAGAGTTATTGAGTTCCAATAGTCATACTTGTTTCAAGCGTCGTTTCACGACCTTTACTGCTGATGTTTAATCAGTTGTTTCATGTTTCTTTTCCACTTTGCACCTTCCAAATTATGTGGTTATTGTATGTTATTGTATGAACTGACTGATCGTTACCGACACATCCAGATCTCACGGCCGAAGGGGTGTCGCTCGGAAGGAAATCACTACCACTAACTTCACTGTAAACCTGGAGGATGCCTTGACAAAGTTTCTCGAGTTCAAAGCACTGACGAACTCCCCAGCAGCAGATTTTGATCCATGCACCGAACCACGTTGTCAGCACTTCCACATTGTCAGCACTTCTGTCGTCACGTGACGGGATAGCTATAGTGTATACGTGTGTTAGACCACATCTCAGCTTGGGTGGACGAATCTGTTTTGTTTTCCCCCACTTGAGAAATCTTGTTCAATTGCAATTTCTTCTGTGGTTCAAGAACTTGAAGGTTTTCAGAAACTTTGGCACTTCCCCAAATGAAGATATTCCACCTTTCATTGTCAGTACGAAGTGCAAAAGAATGCAAGTCTTTGAGGAAATAGCCAGTGCACATCGATCTACAGGTTCTCGGCAACAAACATGCAGCATTCATAGTGGTTGTATGTGGTTGTCCTGGTCCTGGATCCTATCATTTTGTTATATTTTGTTTATCAAAGTCCTTAGATTCTTAGATCAACCTAGTAGAGTTTATCCCTCAGGGGTCCCCTGTGTAAATGCACAATCGCGTGGACCTGTGCAGACCTCCGCGACTGCGGACTTGATGGTGTGCAGGCATAGCATCAAAGGGGTTGAAACCGTTGGGACTATGATATTGAAACTCACATTGGGCAGATGAGTGTTTCTGATCTCCAAGCACATGTACTATAGATGAAGCAGTATTGTCTGTATGTATATATATATATATTTATAATTATCACATATTTAATGTGTGTATTCACCTTACTGAAATTCTTAGTGCTATGTTTGCACATGCTTGGAAAGGACTTGAACTCAGCCATTATAGCTGCAATGGTGAAGCGCTTTCTAATCTATTACATCCACACCAATGGCTGCAAGCATACTTTGACTTTGGATACCTCCTTTTTTGTTTGGTCAATGTGTGGTTTGTTGTTGTAAGTGGACCCTACCTGAGTCAATAGACACCTGGTGTCGTTATACCATCTGAATCTGATCCGAGAAAACCGTTGCAATTGGAGGACCGGAACCCCCCCTCCCCACCCAGAAATAACCAGTCTTTGCTACGGCCACCTTTGGTTTGTAAGGGCTTCCGCTGGTGGTCCAGGGACAGCCCTTCAAAAAAAATCCCCGCTGAGCCACGAAAAAAAACAAAAAAACACACCTGGTTGGTTGGGTTATATTTATAGGGGGGGATTATACTATAGTAATTATATGGGTGTTTCCAAAAAAAAAGGGGTACCCCAAAATGGATGGTTTATAATGGAAAACCTTATTAAAAGGGATGATTTGGGGGTACCCTATTTTCGGAAACCCCCATATAGGGATTCTAAGAAACGATTTATAAGGATCCCACGCAACCAACCAGGATTCAATGGAAAACAGGAGGGTTTTCTTCGTGGCTCCAGCACTTGTGACAACCGCCGATGTCCAGGGCACGGAGCGTCAAAGTTGGAAGTTGCAGCCGACACGACGCTTGACGCAGGAGGACTTGAAAAACACTTCAGCGCCTTGGGAAGAAGAAAGCAAACTGAAGAAATGTGACATGGCCAAGTCTTTTTTTTTTGCATTATACTTGAGGGAACTGATAATTTAGGATGGTGTATCTTATCTCAAAGATCCAGGTTGAGTTGATTTGATTAAACCTAAACCACAAAAAAAACAGATATTCGATTCGCATCGACATTTCCAGCATCTAAAAACTGTTGGTCCAAGGCTGTCTTTCTGACGGGCTGCTTGCGCTTGGTGGTACCTGAAGAGGCGACTGGATGGAAACCTCGATGTTTTAGGAGTGGTTGGTTGCACCAAATTGTACACCCCCCAAGTTTAACATAGCCCCTGAAAAGTTACCCTCCCAAAAGGTAAGTAATCTTCCAACCATCCATTTTCAGGGGCTATGTAAAACTTCCGGTGGGTATGACATATAAAAGGGCCCGACATGTTTAAGAAGAAGCTTGAATTTGACGGAGATTTCACAACGGAGTGATTGATTTGACCCAAAAACATAGGGATGAATGTTTGAAAGGAAATGAATCTTTAGCTTCATACATGGATACTTGGATAGCTGGGCAGTGAGATAAGGTACTGAACTCAATTGAGGAATGATAATGTCCAGAAATGGCCAGACAGGTAGGTGGTGTTCTTGCAATTTGCCACATGAATTACGTATGTAACCATACCGCAATACCCCACTGTAGAGTGGAATAAACAAGAGAATGAGACTCTGATGCTTTAGGTTGGGCATATACAATATATATGCATCAGATCTATAAGTCACAGCTTGTTCTCGTCGGGTCATCTACATGAACTGCCCTCACTTGTCGCACCCAAACTCAAACTTGGTGAATTCGCACCCCTTCACAGAGGAAAATCTCACCTATATCAGGTAAGTTATAGACGAAACCATCTTCACTGGCGTTATTAAGTAAAAATGCGAGGTTTTTTGTTCCTCAATATGTGTTCCAATCAACCGCTCAAAGTGCTTCTACCTAAGGATCCACCGGTTTTTTTTTTGTTCAATCAACGGGAAGGGACGGTCACGACTGTGGGGAGCTTGACACAGGTGGATCCAAGGCAATTGATCAAAAAACAATTGGTGCTGTCCATCAACGGTTGCCTTGGCTGAAAACCAAGCGGAGCAGATTGGGATTCGTGGAAGTTAGTAAGGTTGAATCAAAGCAGAAAACAAAGATTGGAAGTAAGAAATTATTAGAAATTAGCAATTTATCCGATGTTTAGATGGAACATGGATATAGAAGAAGTGTTAAATTGACATATGATGAGTTTTTTCTTGTGTTTGTTTAGGAGGATGGGGACCAAAAACCTAAGTGCTCTAGTTGCTTCATAGATTCGTGAGTTGGAGATGCTTGATGTTTGCACAGAGGGTGTTTGCTTGGTCATCCCTACTTGGCTGGGTGGTTCTTATCAAGTTGTTTCCAGCCACGCAAAGAGATGAAACATGTTTTATGTTTCAGATGTTCAGACTCTCAAGCATCCAACAAACATAGGTTGTGAATCGATGATGTTGACAATGCTGCTGATGATGACGACGATGATGATGATGATGACGATGATGATGACGATGATGATGATGATGATGATGGTGATGATGATGATGATGATGATGATGATGATGATGATGATGATGATGATGATGATGATGATGATGATGTTATGATNTGATGATGATGATGATGGTGATGATGATGATGATGATGATGATGATGATGATGATGATGATGATGATGATGATGATGATGATGATGTTATGATGACGAAGACGATGACCATGATGATGATGACGATGATGATGACGATGATGTTTATGATGATGGTTATGGTGATGACGATGATGATGATGATGCTTATGATGATGTTTATGATGACGGCGATGATGATGATGATGTTTATGATGTTTATGATGATGATGATGATGATGATGATGATGATGATGATGATGATGATGATGATGATGCTGATTATGATGATGATGTTATGATGATGATGATGATGATGATGATGATGATGATGATGATGATGATGATGATGATTTTGTTGATGATGGTAATGGTGATGATGATGAGAACGAGGATGACGATGAGGATGAATAGTGACAACGATGTGATAATTTCATATACGAATTGATAAGCTGAAAAGAACACATTCACATATTAAATTCTGAGTGAATGCTACCCACTGCAGGCGATGTCAGCCGCAAGCAAGTTTGGCGAAGGGATTATTCTTGAACAATTTGGAGATTGATTGAGGGTGTTGAAGTATCATTGAATTCGATCATTTATATATTTCTATTTACGTATGCATATGTACTATGTTACATGATGTTACATGCTCTCTCTCTCTAAATATATATTCATATATATTGATCATTGATCATTTACACATTATTCTTCAACAAATATGTACATTTTAGTCATATTCTTCACGTATTATTTTATGTTTTCACTTCACACACATATTTTTTGGTATTTTTTTCCATGCTGCGTTGCATGTCTTTCCGAAATTCACACGAAAGAACCAGCTTTTGGCAGCATCCAGTGACTGAGATAGTGAAAACAAGCCTGTGGACTGCACCGGAATTCAGTCTCTTGGCACACCAAAGTACATCCGTGAGTCGTTTGGTGATAGACATCTATGAATCATGACTATGATTTGGAGGCCCTACAGGGGTCAATACACACCTGATGTCTTTTCTGTGTGATGTGAGTAGTACATATCTTGCTGCCAACTTGGGGTTGTTTGTGATCGATGTATTTGTGATTGTCTCAGTTGCCAAGACCAGCAATGAAGGATGGGATTCAAATGGCCGATGTGAAGGATTGTCCCACGGGGTTTTGAGAGCCACGCACTGTCTGGAAGTTTAGCATAGCCCTTGAACATTTGCATCCCAAAAGGAAGGTAGTCTTCCAACCATCATTTTGCAGGTGCTATGTTAAGCTGCGGGGGTGTGTACAGTACTTGTCACTGTCATTATCTTTATTGCACGACACAAATGGCTGTGTTTTTGTTTTCTGATTTTTCGGTCGTGCCAATATGCACGGCCTACCTTTTTGCGTGTAAAAAGTACTACTTGTGGATCTTATGGAATAGTTTATCTTAACGCCGTCACTTTAAATCTCTAGGAAGCAGAATACCATATTTGTTTGAAGTTTGACTCAGGGTATTGACCTAATATTGAAACCCAATGAACCTATAAGCCATGGAAATTTGTAGGGCAATTTAAAATGTTTTTTAATACCAGTGTCACCGTGTTGTTGTTGTTGTTGTTGTTGTTGTTGTTGTTGTTGTTGTTGTTGTTGTTGTTGTTGTTGTTGAATCATACCTGCCCAGCATCACGAATCGGTTGGGTTGGAAATCCACTTCCAGGATCGGTCCCTTAATCGATGAAGTCTTTGCCTATGATGGACCTTTGGGTTGTCAACCACTGCCAGGTTTTCCGCAGGAGATCTCCGATGGTAACATGAGATTCCGTTGGATGACTCACTGTAGGAAAACTGTACCTATTATGTTGTTGTTGGGATTTGTGTTGCATGTATTTACAGTGTGTGGTTAATGTATGGTGTGTATATGTATTTATATATATAAATATATATATATATCTTTATTATGCTGTAGTACTTGGTTGTACGATTGGGTATAGAGATGTCAATACCCTGTGGTGGATCAAGCAATTTGTCATATCGAACGACATCAAACGATATGCAGTGCGACTATGCAGGTGTCATCGTGGTGCTTCATGTTTATCATGTCTCAAGGTTCAACCAATTATTGCCATGGTTCGTTCCTTGTGCATCGTTTGATAGTTGTCACCACAGTGTGCCGGAAATGAGTGCTTGCTTTTCCTACTCATCACTGAAAAATTGTTTTCGCATCGTCATTACTTCTCTGGAAATATTCCAAATGTGTAAACGATTCAATTCCAACTGCACTTATTTATAAACTGTATTCACCTTCATCTCTTTTTTGGGAGCTTTGTTAAAGAATGAGGGGCTTCACTAGTCTTATGGTTTGACAAAGTCCAAACGCAGCAAATACATCCATCAGAGATTGACCTCAACTCCTTCACTAAATGCACTTCAATTTGTCCACACTACGCCACCCTCCCGCCAAACTAAAACAGACATGACATGTCCATTTAATGGCATCATGGCTGACACTGTTCACAGGACTGTGAACCCTCATGTGGTCCTCCGGTGCCTATGGAGTTTGCTCTTTGGGCCCCAACCGCAGTACAAGTGGACTTAGTCTTGGCGGAGGCACCATGTGAAACCTGGGTGCCAAGGTGTTTGGTGCCCAAGGTGATTTTTGTTGATGACTTCAGACTTGAATGTCAGCTAGAGTTCACATTGTTCAAATATATGTATATATATATAACATACGTATATATATATATACATGAATCTATTTCTGTTATATGGAAATCACACATCGTTAACCCAACAACATTTGATGGCCAGGATCCAAAGATACATCCAGGTTGCTTCATGCCGAAGGCTTCGAGGGTCTCCAGTTGGAGTGAGCAAATTGGAAATGTAGTGACCAGTAAGGGAATTTGTAAGATTCCAACACCAACATGACCTAAATGTTCAGGTTGTTGAAGGATGTTCATGGAATCTTGAAGGGATGCACGTAATGCTGCAAAGCTGTGATTTGCGTTTAACATGTCATTTCCATCATGTCCATTATGTCGATTGCATGGAGTGCAGCAAGCTTTGAATGTATATATATATATATGATTTTTATTTACACACACACACACACGACATGTTTTAAGTTTTGAGACAACGCTGGATTCAGAGCCCAATGAGGAACACAGATGAACTTGTGGACACCTACGCCTAGGTTTTTTTCTTAAGAAAATATACATAATGTCTTTACATATAAATATATATATATATATTATATATATTTACCTGCTTGTAAATATTGTATTTGCATCTGCATTCTGAAAACACTCTGAATTTTGATCAGACTTCAAGGCGTTCTCTTCTTTTGTTCTTTTGTAATCTAACAAAGCGTTTCGGCAAAGTGTTCTCTCCGCAGTCCGACAGCGAGTGTGAAATGACGGCCAAAGATGCGATGGAGGTGACCTGCGTCTCTTTTTTTGGGTGGCCGTGGGGCCCTTTTCCCGTGGACTAGGGTGTTTTTCCACTACTAGTCGTTGAGTATTCTGGAGGTTGGCATTTGATTGAGATATCCTTCTGTCAATGAAGGCGTTTTGAGGGATGAGGTAGTTATTTTGAAAGGATTGCATGCTGGGCAAAAAAGACTTCCCAAGCACAAATAACAGTAATTATATGATATCATAAATGTAGGTATAGATATAACTACAATTAATGTGCATACAGATTCACTACTTTTTTTTGGAGATATGATATAACAATGTTACCAGCTGTAGTCTTTTTGATTGGTGTATGGTTGGTAACATATTTTTTGATTCACCCAGATCTGCTCCTCATGACCAGGACGCCTCAGGATCAAAGGTGGGGCCAAATGACGACCGGAATGCTGAGATTTGTGCAACACATGCTCCATGTATGGAGTATTTACATATATTTACCTAAATGGATGGCTAAAAATTATGGTAAATGTAGGTAAATATTCTATATGTGGAGTGTTTGGGTCATTGTGTACAACCCAGAAATTTCATATAGATACTCTTCTTTAAAAGGAGTGTTTTTTTTCCAAACCATCATGTTGGGTATCCATATTAGTTTTCTGGGGTGTATTCATTTCCACTCCCGTCCAGCCAGCTGTTTTTGTTGGTTTCATTATCTCAGACACAAGGACCCACAACAATGTTTGGCAAACCGAATCTGCTTGTCTACAAACAGCTGTTTTTCAATGCTAGTTAGTGCTGATGGTTTCGCCAAAGCCTCTGAAACATGGTATACTTTTACATCAATTGCAAGTTTTTCCATGGTTTTCAGTGGGATATGTTTGCCGTTTCATGTTCACATGTAGTACATGCGCCGTTGTTTCTGTTGCTAGATTTGATCCTCACTTTGGTGCGAGGTGTCCGAACAAAAAAGCAAATGTATACAGAGATTGCTGTGATCCCCCTATATCTAACAGCAACCAGTGAAAGTTGATAGAAATCCTCATAGTGACTGGTCACCAAAAAAGATATCTATAATCATTTTTTGTTGATGTTTGAAATCTGGCTGAGCAGCTCGGGTCGGGGTGTAGTAGTTTATTAGTGTATCAGAATGTTTCACAAGTGCTTCTTCCAGCTGAGCTTAGCAGTGTATCATACTATCCTAATTATATCGAACAGTGTACAAGGTTTGGTACATCCTCACATTTGGGTACCCGGATTGTTGGATTCTACAATTTCCAACCTACTGTGCAAGTATTATACTATACAGATGGTTCTCTATAAATATTCACTTTTTACATGTACATAGTACATGTTTCATGTTTTGAATATTCTGTACATACAATATTTATATATATATATATGATATATATATGATTGTATTTACATGCTTACATAAATATTTGCATGTATATTGTCATGAACCCATTTGATACATTTCTTTGTTTCCAGCTCTACTTCCTCCAACTTTCCCGGCAGGTCCAGTGTTTTCCCATGTTTCGCCGTCGCCAATCGGCGGACGACGGCGTTTGGCGATGTCACGGAACGGTGGAGTGGTGGGGAAGGTACCTTGGCTCCTACGGCTTGAGAGGCAGGAAACAGGTGAAATCATAAGGGCAGGTTCACCCCATGACTTGTTATACTTGTTGGAAAATGGAATTGGGACATGTTAAAATCGGTGGGGCTGTTAAAATGAGAAATCTCGATAAAATCAACTAAGATTTGGCAAGCATCAAAGAATGCGGGGTTTCTAAAATTGAAAGTCAGTCTTCGGCAGATTCGATGCAATCATATGCACTCTCAAACCTCCTAATCAAGAGTTGGAGAGGCACTAAATTCGAGGTTCGTGAGACTTCCATGTTTGCGCATCATTTAGATCTACCTCGGTTTTCTTAGTTTTGTTTCCCCAACCATCCCCAACCGTCCCAACCTATTCATAGTGACTAAGCTGTGCCTCCAGCTTAGCCACATGCCTCCGTTCGTGTCGACCTGAGGTTCTATGTCTATCGGATCCGTGCCTTTCATCCTTCCACCGGTCGACTGCATTGGACGATGACACCAGATCCCTATTCAAGTGCTTGCACCTGTGGTTGCATTTAATGCACCCATGAAACCGTACCATGTCATCCTCAAATCCTCTTTTTTTGGCGCTTTGAAAAACAGGTTTTCTTATATTTAACCTTTGGGAGATGATCAACTTTGACAACTACTAGTGTTTTTTTTCCACTTGGGTGGTTTAATGACTACCGACAGAAGCTGGAAATCCCACGGTTTGTTTCCCCTAGTAATTTGTTCTTAGGTCTGTAGGGGCGAACCTTGCATACCTGACTTGGAAAAATCAACAGGACTAACCTTTGGTGAGAAGGGGCAACGGATAAGGGGTAGCCATCCCCGATCCTACATGTGGAGCGAAAAACGTAGTTCCAGAATCTTCATGAATCTTCAACATCACACAGGGTAGGGGATTTGTTTTCTATGAGAAAAAAGATAGACAGTGCTGTTGTGGATGGTTCAGAAATCCGGCTAACCACCACGAGAGATATATAAAACCTTTTAAATAATGGGATAAACTACCAACCTCAACTTGTTTTCTCGCCGGATTTCAGCCATCAACAGTAACCGTAGTAGATCTGTATTTCCAGAGAGCCGGATGACTGGAGTTCACACTCACCTTATTAGACTTCCAAAACCATGCCCCATTTGCAAATGTACAAGATGCTGCCGTAGGTTGGAATGACAGTAAGATGTTGAGAGTAAGAGCAGTGGCTACCGCTTGGATTCAAGTATGTCATGGGTCATTATTTAAATTCCACATATTTACTGGGAATAACCATGCAAGATGTATTTGGTGATTCTAAGTACTTTCTTCTGAATAGTGCAGTGTTACCCCGGTATGACAAGAGCATGTTGAAACATCATTGCTGGGATTGGTAATGTAACAACCCCTGTATGCTGTTTCAACCAACGCATCTACGATCAGTTCGTCCAGACTGCCACTCAATCAGGCGCTGCTGATTCTTCCTGGTCATTGGTATGTCACTTGCCCACGTGGAAGGACCAACACCAACAAAAAATGCCCACACTTCGGACGGTTGAGTTGCCATTACCATGAAAGGTACGATCATCTAAGGGAATCATTGCAGCGGATGGTCAGTGTACGAGTTGAATCATGTGTTTCCAAATCTTGTATACAATGTTGCTTTGGTATTGTTTTTTGCCTAGTCAGTCACGACTCTCCAAGAGATCATGTTTACCTCAGCTTGCAGGAAGTGCTTCCCAAAGATGTCAACGTGTGGCAAGATCATTCTTTCCTTCCACATCAAGCTGAGGCAGAATCACTGAAAACAAAACAGTTGGGTGATGTTTGGTGAATGATGTTCAATTCTTTGTGATCATCAGTTGTTTCACTGCTTTAGTGGTTGTTTCAAAACATGTTGCATCAAATAGTCCCGCAGCATCCCACAAATACTTAATTTTTGCTTGTAAGTGGATTCAGACATTGAAATAATCTCCAGCTATAATGTTTCATGTGTTTTGAGTGCAGGACCTGTGACCGAAAGGCCGTATCATTCCATCATAAAGCATCATAATTTGTCCCAAGGAGTGAGCAAATATGTTGGAACCTTCAACCAATAGCTCAGTAGCGTTCTACCTTCCAGTTATCCAGTCATCAATGAACATATGACAATCCATTAGCATCCATGTATGCAATACGGTATGTTTACCTATACATTTGGTTGATTTCTATGGTAAATGTATAGGTAGATATACCAGTCCCATGGATCCTATGACAATTGTTCTATTGAAAAAGATGACCTTTAATGTCATGTTGTGCAAACTTTGTGTGAGTTCCAAGTGGGCAGTCCATTTGGGTATGTTAGTACTTTTGACTGCCTTTGGTTTGAATCACTCAGGCGGCCATCTATGAGCTTCACGTGCGAGACTTCAGCATGTCGGATAGCAAAGTGCCACAACACTTGAAAGGCGAGAAAATGCTCAACGATGAGGGTAATGGCTTCAAAATCGGAGATGCCTTCAGGTTTTTCCTACCAATCAGCAACAGAAATTGGTGGATCTGTGATAGATTTCACGAACTTATACGAACTTTGCGCCACTTTGTGGGGTTCTCACCTTCCAAAATACCATTTGTGGCAAGGAGAAACGTTTGCAGCGAATTCATCCGTTTGCAACCATTGCAGGCAAGTACCTGGCCTTTGCAGAAGCTGAAAGCATGGGCAGCCAACATTTGTCACAGCTGGCAGAATCTGGAATCACTCATGTGCAGTGTCTCGGCATTTAAGGGCAAGTGCAATGATAGAATCTGATGTGTTATGTGTTTGTAGTTATTTTGAGCAGTTTGCATGAGTTATTTATATATATATATATAGAAGCACTATTGACCATATGCAATATGTGTAGTAGCATATGCGTATATGTTTATACGTTATGTTGTCATGTTGTATTGTTATGCATGCTGCTGTTGTTGTCATTATTATTTGTGTATGAGTCTTGTTGTTCCTCTTGTTTTAAACATAGTTTATGGCTCATACTCACTATTATGGCCAATCAATATAGCAGATATGAATATATATTATATATATACATCATGCTTCCCCAATGACCACCAGTTTGCCACGAGTTTGCCATGAAAACACAGCCGTGTTTCTTCAAACGGATCCGCCGTCTTTGTCGGAGGCTACTGCCAACCTACGACTTTGGTTCGGTCCTTCGGCACATCAATCGCCGGGTGCGTGAATCTGAAGGGGAGATACATTTGATACACCATCATCAGGATATATCAGGATTATATCTATATATGGTGATCAACCACCTCCAAAAAGAACGTATGTCATGCATGAGATTCATCATATTTCAGGCTTTTGCAGGTTGCTTAAACTTGACACTTTGCACAGATACTTGGAGATGTTCCATGGACAGTTGTTGCCTCTTTTTGTGTTGTTTGAAGTGTTCGTTGAAGTCTATGTTCTCAGTCTCAAGTCTTTTTCATGCTGGTGCCTGTTCTCAATTCGAGAAGCACGTTTCTATGTTTGTCTAGTTGTCCATCAGGCTCTCAATCTTGACTAGACTCCGGGTCCTACACTGATTGTATAAATGATTACATTTTGGATCCATCGCTATGTTGCAGCTTCGGTACAAACTTTTCTTTCCCTTTGTGTTTTGTGTGTTTGTGTCCTTGCGTACGAGTAGCAGCCAAGACATTACTGTCAAACTTATTGAACATATTCTCGCAAAGTCAGTGGCAAGAAGTACATCTCCCAACAATGACCTATCGAGCTTGCATCTTCGTTCTCACGGACTTGTCCAAAACAAAACGTGTTGAACTCTTCGAAAATGCTTGGGATGATAATATAAAACTCTTGCCACCAAACCTCCATCCACCTCATTTCCCACAACAAATCACACCTTTCCCCAGGCACTTTTCAACGACACCACTGGCACCCCCTCACCCTTCACCCTTCACCTCGCAGCCTTTCAGGTGCCCGAACGTGCGGCCGATCGCATCGATCCAGACACCCTTCAGATGACCTCGGCAGGGCCCGATTCGGAAGATCCCCAGGAGGTGACTTCGGTTAGCCTTGAGGGATGGGAGTCATCCTTATGGATGGTTAAGGATGTAGTTATCACATGGTCTGCTGGATGGTTCTGGTTTTAGTTAATCCATGGTATTGTGGATGGTCAAACGTTCCTAATTTCTCAAATCTTTGACAGTTTGACATTTGTCAAAATTAGGTGAGATGGTTCGTAATCATTTTCAATGGATGATGAATGCCGGAAAAAAGATTCAATTTGGTGAATATATTGTGAACGGGTAAAATGTTTCCCCAATGACCAAACAGGGAGCCCGACTTCATTTGCAGGGGGATTTTTTGGGTTCTTGATGTTGTTGTGTAATCCTTCTATAATATCAGATGAGGCAGTAGGTTGTAGTGGGTATGGACAGGGAAATCAATGAAGGAACTTGTCAGTGCTTGGGGATTTAACCTGAGTATATATATATATACTGAGAAATACGCACACATTTTGGGTATAGAGGCACTGGAGCAGGAAAGACTTGAATGAAGTATGAACTGGTGAAGAGGGATAGACATGCCAGCAGCTGATGAATGGGGATTATTACCAATTGGTGAAGAAGCACTTTGAACAATGACTGTTTCGATAGATTACCAATGAATTGGGATCAGAATATTCAGAGAGGAGGATTTATGTATGTCATACACCGACAAAGGGGCCCTTGACGCTGCCCATTTGTTTTGTGAGGGTTCATCCGAATGATAAATAGACATGGGGAACTCTTGGACGTTGCTGATTGTGATCAGTGATCAACGTTCAAGATTTGTGCATGCAGGTTCCCATTCAAGTGAAAGTTATTTGTTTTTTTTGCATAATACGACGACGCTGATAAACATCAACACATATGGATTACTATAGAAAGAACGATCTGGGGCTACAAACCATGTAAAAAAAACTCAACCGACCCCAATAAGGAAGAAGATGATGATTATTGTTTTTAATTATTTTCATCATTATCATCATCATCATTATTATTCTTATTATCATTATTATCAGTATCATCAATATCATCACTATCATCATCATTATCATTATTATCATTATTATCATTATTATCATTATTATGTTATGGAGTCATTTGCACCACTGTGGCACTGCGATATCAGTTGGAAATCCCATGTAAACTTATCCTAGAGGTTGTCTATATGGGTTGCATGTGTCTCTAATCCCCCAAAAACAACAGAGATGATTCCAGCCCATTATGGACAATGGGATTACCACTCAATTCGAGTTTATTGCGCTTGGATCTTGGTTCAGCAAAGAAATTTTAATTGATAACAATGCTACAGTACTGTCTTTTGGGGGTATCCCCCACCCACTAACAGTGAAATAATAATCTGTTCATTTTTATGAAGGGCCCCTATAAACCTTCACTTTCCACTGTTAGTGGGCCCGGGATACCCCCCCAAGTGGAATCATTGTGAAACTAATTGTGAAACAATGCAACAGAAATGCAGCAACCAGAAGTTGACACACTGAACAAAAAGCTATACTTTTGCATCAACAAAAACAACCTAACACTTTCGAAGCGGTCCTTTTCACAGCTGAAAGTGGGTGAGGTCATTGCGGAAGTGGCTGAGATGGATTCCTTCAATTGGGGATATGATCCCGTCGCTTGTTGTAAGGTGTGAACTTGCAACACAAAGAAGAGACAGTTGAGCTGATTGTCGTTAACACAGACACAGACTGATAATCATGTGTATGTACACGTATGTATTACAGTACATTTTGAACATGAATACACCATAATGCACCTAGTTTTTAGCATTGCATTCATTCCCATACAACACGTTGCTCAATTAAGTGATGACCCTAAAACCTAATCAAGGTGCATTGAAATGTGTCAATGCTTTATGGAAGGACATGGAAAACATAAAAAGTAGCACATATTGGATTGTTACCCCATCTACAAATCCTTTGAACACCAGGTTGACTCCGACTTTTTAGTTGTGGATCAAAAATAGCTCTCGATCAGCTATCCGACTATCCCTCATGTTGCAACCATCAGGTTCTTTACAATGTTCCTGAAGGCTCCTATGCGAGCAATCCGGATGATGCCTCGCGGATCAAGGACACTATCCTCCTCTTAGAAGTCAAGTCATATCATATGAAGCAACTGATATCCCCCAAGACCAGCATTCAGTTCCACTGTCATGCTATCCTGCCTATAGTTTGCACGGTTATCAATGGTCACCACAAGGACACTTGAACTGAGCCCAGCAAATAAGGGTTTGAGAATTCAATGGTCTTGTCTTAAAGTCTGATGTGATGGACCCTCAGGTATCATCAACATATATGGCGAATCAGCGTCATTTTGCGGAATCCAGGTTGGCAGTGAATTTCTGATCTATACTTCAGGCGCAATGATCATGAAATCTACTATGTAAGATAGTCACATAGTCAAACAACGCCTCGGGGCATTGGCAATTTCTGCATTTCTGCATGAATTTTCCGTGTTGGAAACGTTGGAGATCGCCTGAATCCACCAGAAATGAATAGAAATGAGGATGATTCGTAAGAAACCCATAGAGTTGTGGATTTCGTGGGCAATGATTTTGAAACATGCAAGACACAGACAGACAGTGATCATCATCATCATCATCATCATCACCATGGTCATCATCAGCAGCAGCAGCATCAGCAATAGCATCCGAATCATTTTCACTCATATGCCCTTTCCCCTGTGGCCTATAACCACAATGATAATCAGTAATACATGTAATACCTCCAAGCAACGATACTATCAATACTGCAATCATCTCCATTTTCAACCAACTGCGAGGAGTTTCGGGAGATGGTTGCTGCACTTCATCAAAAACACCTTGGTGTAGTGATGGATGTGGTCTTCAATCATACCCTTGGAAGTGGACCTGAAACGGACAAGAGTCGAGTGGCAGGATTTGTTTCAAGTCGAAGTGGTGGGTCAAATGAGAGGGTTTTTGCGGAAGGTGATGGTGAAAAGATGACAGGTGAAGCGATGTCAAGGGAATCTAAAAATCAAAATTGCATGGCTGGTTCTTTGTTCGACCTTTGTCAAGTTTTTTTTTGAATTTGATGAATGTGTTTCAATCGGGTGGCTCAACTACCAACTAGACAAGGTTTGAAATATATTTTTGGTAATGTTAACCCCAGATCATTATCCTTGATTTTGAAATGTGAATTGTTTCAGAAATCAGTGCAACCACGCCAAACAGCAGCCCGGATCAGTGACCGCCAGACAATGTGCATCGACGATCGTTGTTGCAATGTTGCAATAGCAATTTTGAACCAACAGTTTTTGTAAACAGAAGTTTGTTTTAAAACAGCAACAACAGATTTTGATCCTTTCAAGTGCGTGGTTTATAAAATGTTAGTTTCAGGCCTTCTTGGTGATATGATTCAGGTTGATTGTTATTTTTCAATTGGCTTTGCCTAACCAACCCTGGTAACTTTAGCATGTACGTAGGATAAATATATGTTTCTTTAATAATTACATGTATATATTTATATTTATATACATAGTATATACATGTATATATAGGTCCCCAACTACTACCTTTTGTTTTGTTATTCTCTTGTTCTGAGGCGTTTTGGACAAGTGCGTCCCTGGATACTATCATCGCCGCTCAGAAGATGGCGCAATCGAAGCCTCCACTTGTCACTTTACAGAATCAGAGAAGCTGCTGATGGAAGAAATCCCAAACAACCACCGGAGATGTATGGAACCTTGTAGATAACGGGAGAATTAAATCATTTGCCATATCAACTGGTGCAGGATGTATTTTTTTCCATCAACAGTATCAATCGGTACAACTAACAATCACATACTCAGAAAGTGGGTGAAAAAATCATTGGCAAAGTACGTAACGTATAAAGAACTGGCTGGGTGGTGGTTTCGAATATGTTTTATTTTCACCCGTATTTGGGGAAGATTCCCATTTTGACCAATATTCTTCAAAGGGGTTGAAACCACCAACTAGACTGGTGATATCCATAAGTTTTCCAGGTTGGTCCCATCTTCCAATTTCCTCGTCTGGAAATCCACCTCAATAGTTGGAGATGATATACATGTCCACTGAAAAATGTTGCTTTGAAGACGATCCTTTCCTCATTAAAAGGGTCCCTATAAATAGGGGACGAATTGGTTCGTTTTCAGGGGTGTAATGAGTTGAAACCACAACCAGTTGGTTGCTCCAGGTTGGTATACAGAATATGTACCCTGTTGAATGTACCTGGCCTTGGTGAAAATACATGTCGTTATCATTGGCCATTCACTTCAAGACTCCCAAAAACAAGAGGGGGGTTCATCAGGGGTGATACCGAGCAGCTATGATATCTGGCTCACTTGTATGTGTAAACTTTCTTACTAGATCATACATGCAACATATGAAACCTACAATTCATCAAAAGACATGCGGACCTAGCCAGTTGCGATATTGTACCTTCACTGTAAATATCCGATTGCAAAAACATGTTTTTTGACCGGATCTCAACCGGTGCATTCGGTCCGTTGCTTGAGCCATCAACAGATGTCGCGCCGGGATGTCTGGTTCGAAAGCAGGTGCCAACAACACGGCAACGGAGCGCTACATGATGGCCCGGTTGGTTTGTGCCATGGACTTGACAGGTTTCGCCTGTAGGTCTAGGGGGTTAGATGTGTTCATTGTGGATGGTAGGAAAAAGTGGTATAGTAGTTGATATATTATTTTGATAGATTTTAAACTTGACAAAGTTGTTGGGATCCAACTAGTCTGCTAAGTGATCCAAAATGAAAGGATGATGTTTGAGTTGGATCACTTTGACTCACCTCGTGTTATGCAAGTATGTGAGAGACAATTCTATGATATATAAAACATTTTTTGTTTATTCCGAACATCTAATTTATCGACTCATTCCGCCATCGTCGTTCTCTAAAGTTAAATATGTAGCCTTTCTTAAAGACCGAACACATCTGATAGCTGAGATCATAGATCCATCTTTCAACCGGGGAACGTTCCCCGAAACCATTTTCCCATGACAAACGGGTGAAACAGTTGATTCGGAGTTGGGATATTAATATGAACCTTTACGAATATATAGTGCTATAAGATGATTATCAATGATTAACATGTACATATTTGTGTCTACTGATATTAGATCATCGAGACATTTCCCTTCCCCAACCCGACACCTGAATGCACATATGACATGACATGTTTGCTCCCACAAGTCACAGCATCTAAGGTGATAGTGTCTTGCATTGGGTGACCCAGTATCTTGCTTGGATTTTGTTTCAGATTTTGGTAAGGAGTCCGTTGTATTTTTGGGTGGTGGTTGGATTGGGAGTTGTCAATGAACTAGGCCAAGCGTGGCTTCTGTTCATCTACACCTGAGGGATCATGGTTTGTTTCAAGTTCAGTAGAATATGCGAGTGTATAGTATTGTAGTGTTTTATCATGCTTCTCAGATTTCTCGGAAAATTGTTTCTGGCATTTGTAACGCGTACCTTTATTTTTCTGTATCACGATACTGTTTAGACTGTGCATCAACATGGTTGGACGTCTTGAAGCAACGTCTTTGAAATATCCAACAAAAATGCGTGTAAGACAATGTGCCATGTTCTATATATTGTACTCCACTACCCACTTAGGCATCATGTTTTTGATCCACCAACCACTACCAGCAACCACCACCACCACCAATCCCATGGATGCAAAAATTCTCAGCCGAGGCACCACGTGGATGGTTTTCGATTTGATCTAATGGGACACATCCCTTTGTGGGTTATGCGCAAGGCACCTGACTTTTTCGGGAGTCTGAGTTGAGGTTTTTCCGATGTTTTTCGGGTGTGAGATTCTGATGATACTGTTGATGGGTACCAGTTGACCAGGTGGTTGGTTGGGATTTCTTCCATTGACAGTATTTGCAAGTGCAGTGAAACGGATGAGTCCCATGGTGATCTTGGATTCTGGACAAGCATCTCCATGGAGAGTGCAGGACAGGACGCCTGTATCTTCAAATTTCATGCTTTGAATTGGTCATTCTTAATCAATTGGCAACTGTCATGCCACGTACCCTGACTTGCAACTGGCCTTTGCCGTTGCCAAACAATGCCTTGGCAACAGGAACTTCGCTTCTTCACAGACATCAACTGCACAGAATCCGCCAATTTCCTCCTCGTCCCTGAAACGCTGAAACAAGTTGGTCCGTTGATAAGTTTGATTTAGGTCTGAAGACGTGCCAGGAAATGTCCAAAAAGTTTTGGATATATGATTTTGGTATTTATTTTGGTACCATCCTCAAATTCCCCGAAACTCACAGCAAAAAAAAGTGAAAAAGATGTCCAGGGCCCCGAAGGAAACTAAAACATGTTTGAAATGCGTTTTGTTATTATTTTTATTTTGAAATTCCAATCTACAGTAATGTATAAAGAATGAAAGTACACTAGTGTTTTTGTTGTCCTTCCTGGTGTTTTGTTTTTGTTTCACCGTCAGAGTGAACTAAGATATGATCATTTTGAAGCGATGCAGGTGCGTGATAAGCTGGATTCTTTGCGTCCAGTCGCTTGGCAGATTCATTGAATGAAGACAACGTGGGGCGATAACCAACTGACTTAGCAGGACCCAAAAATCACAAAGGTCATGCCTAAAGACGCAAAACGTGTTTTTTTTTGTGTATGTATACGTGACAAGTGTTGTATGACCATAGCCTATAGCTTTATTTGTATCCACAGGTGTATATTGATATACATAGAGCGGAAGAGTTGCATAGGTGTATGATATGGCAATATCTGAAAGTATTGATATTCAAACGAGTTTGTCTATGTTTTCCACATGGAGATGACGCTGACTCTTGGAACCTCCCTGGAAACCTTGCTGGATGCTAGGGCTCCAAGCCAACACATCATGTGTGCAAACGTGTTTTTGGATGCAACACCTTCCAGTAGCAAATGGAAAGTCAAGATTCAGAAACTGCCTTTATGACAAAGGCAGCTTACCTCTTATTGAGTTCATGACGATGGACAAAACCCTGCAGCATTGTATACATTGATCAGTTGTTTAACCATTGCAACTCAAATCGCCAGATGACTTGTCCATTACCACCCAAAAAAAAGGTAGCATGAATTTGGTTGTGTATACCCCCCACTCGTGTGGTGAGTCAAGTGATATGTGTGAACAGGAACTGCATGGCCGGGATGGTCGACAGATCTTGCTGTACGGTGAAGGCAGGACCTGCCGGTTAGCTCGGCTGGTAAATGGACCGTGCAGTTGCCGTGAATTTCTGATAAAGTTGAGCTATGTTTTATGTGAAAATTATTGTATACATGAAACAAAGATGCTTATAAATTGTTGTTTGAAAAGCAGATCAACTGATTTTTTTCAGATTTCTCCCATCAACAGAATGTTGACCCAAATCAGGGATCAGTAACTCATGACTATAACGAAGCATCTCGAGTGGCAACGCAGGTTGGGAATTTGGCGAGGTAGCTAATGGTCAGCGTGGCTGCACGGCCGTACAGCAAAAGCTCGGAGGAACCAGCATCGGAGCCTTTAACGATCGATGCTTCGTCTTGTTACGAGGGGATGGGTTGGATTTCATTAGGACATGGACCTCCAACACCCTCCTCAAACCAAGTATGATAAATCACGTTTTACATCTTTTTACCGGGGAAATTCTGGAAATCCCTTTATTTCCAGTGCAATCAAGCTTGGTAATCCTTGAGATTTCATCATGATGTATTGATGTCATGGAGGTCTTCGCATGTTTGATATTGTTTGATAGTCTTGTTTCACCTGTTGTAAGCTTGTGATCTTTGACCAAGGCGTATCAGCAAGGTTGGTAGAAGGATATCGTTCATTCAGCGCAATCTGATATCCACAGGTATGGCTCAACATTGCTCAACATTACCCCAAGTGGATGTTTGGAAGATTAAAGATCACAGAGCTCGTGGCCTTTGTTCCCTTAATATGGACTCATAGTTTGAAACAACTTATGTATAGGTCAAGATGATTCCCCATATCGAAGGAGGAACAGCCTGGTTGCTAGCCTTGAGCGAATTACTTGAGAAGGTAGAATGCAGTTGTTGGTTTGGTAATCTAGTGTTTTGTTTGAGCTAATTGTTAGTTGGCCCAAAGCCAGAGCTTCTTTGGTATGTCGGTAAGCCATAATTCCCTGTTGAATTGCAGGGGTGTAGATATGTTTGACTATGTTGCTTGTCTTTGGTATTCAGAGGAGAGTTTGTAACTTGTATATATGTGTAAAATTCACATACATGCACGAGTTTTTATGAAGTATTATTCTTCTCTAAAATTGCCTGTAGAATCAAATACGCCTATTTAGGTTCCATTTAAAAGCTTTGCCATGCTAACCTGTGTTTTTTTCCAAAACTGAATGCTGTCACTCAGATCATCATCACCTGAAAGCCAAAGTTGATTGTCGACACTGTAGCAGCTTCACCGGACAAAAGAAAACTGATCATTTGTCCAGGATTTCTTCAAACCCGGTTGATATTGACTACGTAACTTCCACTATTTTTGGGAGAATACCCATTCCAAACACAGAACACGCAGCGAGCGGCCGAAAGCATCATGAATTGCCCATCGAATTTATCGGCTTGAAATCCCCGAGGAATACGCGATGCCACATTGGGTTGCTTGGAGAAATTGTGTTCTTTGCAGGTGTATGTCAATATTTTGTCAATCCAATGTTGTTCATATTGTATTAGTCTCTACTTTTGTATTTGCGCAAGGCTTAAGATGATAATCCATGATTCCACCAATCTACCATATTTGTTAAGCACCACTACCACCATTGAAACAAGGTCACCTTTTATTCCACCCACCTAAAGCAAATGGAAGTGCTTCCGAAGGCCTTCCACATTTCTTCAGACTTTGTTTCTGTTTCAGATGGAACCACCACCAGATACCTTGTTTTGGACCAAATTTGACTGGAAAGTAAATTAGAATCATGTATCTTCACACGGTAACCAGCAGGGTTCCCCTTATTGAAAGATAAGCTGCCCAGGTGTCAAGTGACCACTTTTTACACCACCTCGGATGGTTGAAACTCCTACGGTTCGAAACAACCTTGAAATGATGTCATTTGTAAGAGGAAACACACACAAAGTTTCTTGTTTTGAAGCATCCATTTGTGGTTCCAAAATTGTTTGCAGATTCGTATATGTAGATTTACATATAAGAGAGTTACGGACGAACCTCTCTTTTACTTTTTTGGTTCCAATTTGCTGCTTAGTTTTCAGGTTTGTAGATTCACATACAGCAGTCTGTAGTTTTTCATACAGAACATCATATCTTTGTGCTGGTATAGTTCGCTTCAGGATCACACATTCGACTTTCTGACTTTCACTTCTGTCTCCTAGGATGGCATCCCAAAATTGACTCCCGCAAAACTGAGGATTAAAGTATAGGAAACCTTTCTGGAATTGTAGTGCTTATGATTTTTGTGAGACCCTGGACTACAACTACAACGAAATCAGGTCAAATTGGTTGATGATTTGACAAGATGTGATGGGTGACATCAAAACTGCCAGCAAAAGGGCTCCCGTTTTTTGGTTGAGACCTTTCAATGTAAACATTTCAGTAGTTTTGGTTAACATAGCATTCAGATTTGTTGAAGACTTGACCTAAACCAACAGCATTCATCAATTTTCTTCATCTCAAGACTCAAAACATCTTGAATCTCATCATTTTCCATCCTTCCCACGTTTTTTCTTGATGTTTTGTAAACATGGGAGAAAAACCCTCCACCGACGGACGGGTGGGTCCACGACCTCACCTTTGGCGAGGTGGCTCACCTTTTACAGATCCACGTCTTCAAGGCTTTGCCACTGGACTTCTCATGAGGAAACAATCCGCAGGTGGAGAAGACGGGGGAATCACCCGGCGACATAAAACCCTGGAGTGGAGTGGAGTTCAGGCCGAAAGGATAAGTGAAGTGGCCAATTTAATGACCTGGAAAAAGGACACATGGTTTGAAATAATGACAGATGACACATGCGGCACAATGTATCTTTCTTAAAGAGATGGCATGTTGTATTTGTATATAGTCCATGATTACATCACATCATTATGTAATGTTACACACGCATATCATACATGATGTCTTTGAAACACCGTGAAACACCTGCAGTTCTTTGTCAGAAAAAAACAACAAACTAATGAACAACTCCAAGTTGTTGTATATCAAGAAAAATCTCATATCATCCATGTATGGTATGTATTTATCTACATGTGGTCGATTTTTATGGTAAATGTAGGTGAATTTATATTGGTGAAACAACCGGACCGCCAAAAACAGCCGGGCCCAATGATTTGCTCACTAATTTGTTTTTCCCCACCTGTCAGGTGAGGGTTGTTAGATTTTATGTCAGTCTCTTCTCCTCCTCCTCGTCCTCGTCCTCCTCCTCCTCCTTCTCCTCCGCGTCGTCTTCCGTCTCCTTGTCCTGTCGCGATTCTGTGAGTTCAGTGTGGCATGTCGGACCTCAACTGCGATCCTGTGAGTTCAGTGTGGCGTGCTGGACTTCAACCGCGATCCTGTGAGTGCAGTGTGGCGTACCGGACCCCAACCGCGATCCTGCGAGTTCAGTGTGGCGTGCCGGACCCCAACCGCGA
>DF240762.1:60059-75985 GCA_000507305.1 Breviolum minutum Mf 1.05b.01
CAAAAGATATGTCAGAAAGAATGTCAGAAGATTGCTTCCAGTCAGTCTGCGAAGTTGAGAGTAACAGAACACATTTCAGGAGATGAGTTGTATGTCTACCCTCACCTGACCCGATCAGGTAAGTCCGATGGATGCGGCAGCCTGTCTGAGTAGTTCAAGAAAGGAACACCGTGACCAAAGCCCATCGCACTAGTATCACTAAGCCAAGGAAACCTGAAATCAATGTTTTCAAATTCTCCATTCTTCCCATCATATTCTCAATGACAACCCTCACCTGACAACCTCCACCCAACATGTCATGGCGGGGATCACTCGAAGTAAAGTAATTTCGTTTTTTTGGCAAGGTGCAGATCAAGGTACAGGTCGTGAGCAAGAAGCGACACTTGGGAAAACAAAACGCAGGTCTTGTTGCATCGGAAAGATACCCTCCAGGGAACTAACATATCCTACCTTGGAAAAAGGAAAATCATCTTCAAAAGTGACTTTTGATGGGATATGTTAGTTCCGACGGGGGAATCTATGTATTTAGAAAAGGATATCAGGATATATGATTCTGATGTTAATCATTGTTTGTATTTTTTTGGTTGATGACAAATGTCCTTTTGTTGGAAATGCTCGACTTGCAAATTAAGGATGATTTGTAATTTCACTATAGCAACAATACGTGCTGGTTTCTAGCCAAACCTTGGGCCAGAACAACACATTTGACAAGTGAAAACGTTACATTGCGATATATCAAATTGCATGTTGTTAAACGTGTGGTATACGTAATGCATGTTTTCAGGGTATTACGAGTACAATACAGTATATTGATTTATGATGATTTATGTATACTGTATACCTGGGTTTTATACCTATATATCATAATTATAGCTAGATAGTTCAGTCCATTAATGTCAAACATGTGGAGTCGTGTGCAGTTGGCTTTTTCGTCGCTTATTTAGGCGAAATATGTTTGCCTAGAAGAAGGTCATTGGGATGATTATGAGCACAAAGCTGTTTCCAGATGTCATTTGGTCTTCATGATGCGGTGGACAAACAAATCATCCGGTCATGCTCAATCTACGGAATGCAACAAAAACACGCACCGCAATATCCAGTCAGGTTTGAGTCCAATCTTAACCGCATTTGAACTTGGGAGTTAAACTCCCAACCTTCTTCATTCTTATCCAACAACATCCCCCATGGATGAAATCTTTCATCGGGGGAAATGTCGAATGAATCACCTAAGGAGGCTTCGAAAAGCACAGGATACCATTCGGATATCCCTGGCAGGTAGCCTTAAGGTTGGGGGGAGTTGGATTTTCCAAGCTGGGGGGGATCCAGGCAATGCTGGGAAGGTGGAAATTCCCATTTGTCTTAAGATGTATATGAATTCTGACCTTTCGGAGGTCTTGGACATTTAGGGTTCGTGTTGAGGTTTCTTTGCCATAGGTAGAATATTTTTGCCTTAGTTGCCAGGAGTGTACCCAAATGGATTGGATTTGATTAGTGTTTCTGAATTTTTGATGTGTGAAGCAGATTGAAAGCCTTTTGGCAGGCTGAAAGGAGCTTGTTCTATCTAGTTTTGATTTGATACTCTAGTATGCTGAATGGATGCCAGCACTGGCAGGCAAAACATACACTAAGTGTTCACTTACATGCAACTGGTCGAAGTGCTTACACACTCAGAACTGGATTTGGCGAGCTGAATTCAAACTCAGGTTTCCATTTTTGTTGGAACTGCGAAATGTCTCAAAACATTTGTCAGATTGTTCAAAAACTTTAGTGGGATGCACTTATTGAATGGGGCCTTCGCCACGGCCTCGGCCTCCAGGACTTTTCCTTCACCAACTGCAAGGGCGAAACCTTGCGTGGGGACCAACACTTCAACGATGCTTAGACAACAAGGGGCAAAATCCTGCACTACTTGAGATCTTGAACATGGCAATATGATTTACAAGGTGTTATATAAAAATCATTCCCAGATATTCCAAGTTGATGGCCCCCCAACTTTGTTGCGAAAAAACAAAACATGTTTTGATCATATCCAGCTGATTTTGTGATTTCAGGAAGGTTTGGCTTACACCAAGCAACCAGTCAGTGGCTCAGTAGGGTCGGGTTTTGGCAGGAATTCCATGTGTTGGCCATTTCAATTGTTGGTGTTGCTTTCGATCAGCGAATAATTTTGTTTTGATGCCACACTTGTCAAAATGAAGAATAGTTATACAGATTTGTGGTAGTGACTTGGTAGTGTTAATGGAACAACTGTTGCGCCAGTTTCTATAGGTAGTTTATCTCGCTATGTACAGTGTCAGGGGTGTCGTAAATATGTGTGTAGGAGTTGCAGGATTTCTTCCCTGCAAGAGTAGGTCCATTCTGGGGGAAATCCCATCAAATTTGAGCCACGCCAAGCTACGCGTCAATTGGATGGGCAGAAAAATTCTTGCCACCACCATTGACTGTGGCCATCTAAAAGATAAGCAGGTTGAAGCTATCAATTATGTCTCGGCACATGACAATGAGACGTTGCCAAGCTGCATCAGCTGTGTTGTTTTGCTTCGTTTCTTGAGGGAGATTCGTTGTTAGTGGGGGTTTGGGAAGCACAACAAAAGCAATACACAAGCATTAAAGCAGATTGCACAGCGGTGTTTGGAATTGTCAAAAGCAGATGCATGAGTGAGCTTGTTGCAGTTAGAATTATCAGACATTTGCGATGTTCAGTTGATCATGTTTCACTCGTATGGATGAGATCCTCTTATTTGTTGAAGGATGAGGAGATTCGTCTATGGCCCAAAGCCTTTCAAAGCTATGTGGTTTTTCCAACAGTGCTGTAAATGACTATACCAGGACCCTCCAATGGGTGGTGTTTAAACCCTAAAGAGTTGCTTAATGGCACCCTTTCCCATCCATTTGGCACCCCTTGGAGGGTCCAGGTATGTATATCTTTACATATCCAAAGTTGTGGTCCGTTTAGTACCCCATTAAGATCTCCGCTCCCGGTCATTTAGAGTTTCGGGCCCAATGGGGTTGTTCATCGCCATCCAAAATGAGGCTTTATGACAACACGGTTTGGAAAATGCTTCCTGGATCCTTTACACCCTTAGAGCCTCGGTATGGACGTCGTTTTTTTTCTTCCGAAACAGATGGTGGTGGTTTCTACGAGTCCAGAGTTGAGTTTCGGTGGTTTCGTTGGTGCACAGCCCAAAAGCTGTTTCATGCATGGCTGGCAACAGTTGCCAGGGGTGACTTGATGTTGCAATTTTCTCGAGATGCCATTATTTTACATGCAATCCCTCAGCTAGTGGTTAATTCTTGGTTTGGAGCCCGGTGGTTTGGATATAGCTAGGATCCCCTTATGAAAGGGATTCTGAAGGGTATCCATAGAATCCCAAACCACCCGGCCCCAAACCAACAATTAACCACTATATAGTTGAATCCCTGGTCTTCAAACCATTCTTTGCGTGCAAAATGAGCAAATGAAGCTGATCCATACCAATGCCCGTGGCTTATTGCGACAATAGATTTGGCATTTGATATATGACGTGATACATGCCACATGCTATATGATAGTTGATCTTTGCATAGTCTACATGATATGTATATATAATTATATATATATATATATATCAAATATTTATGTATATATATATATACAAATCTAAGATGTGACATACGATATGTGAATTATCATCTCTATGTATGTCAATGTAATGATGCCTCCAAACATATCCATTTTGAGGTAATTGCCACAGCTCTTTATTGAAATACTTCAGCTGCCTTCAGTTTTCCTGCATCTTGCCTTTGTGAGGAACGGATGCGTGGAAATTGGATAGCCACCTCCCTGGTTGCTTTGGCTCATGGTATACCCTTCTTCCATGCAGGCGGGTAAGTTACATGCTAGGCTGCGGGTACAAAATGGCAACAGCACGTACTGTTTGTACGAAGATATGTGGACAGTCTGCAGTCAGTAAGGACTTTTTGTTGATGAATGCACATGTATGTTTTGCCGTGCCTACACAGAACTATATATACTATGTCCTATTTTGATTGCATTCCGCAGACGAGCATTTGTTCATGTATTTATTTGTCTATGCATGTTTGTTTTCCTTCATGGTTCATTAACTCTTTCAATTTCTGCATTCAATCTGCATTCATTTATCCAATTGTCATTTGTTTTATACCCAATATGTTTTTTTTTCTGATATGTTTGTTAGTTCACACTCACATAATAGTTATTCATCCTGACTTGTAGTTTTATTTTTTTCTCTTTGTTCATCAATTACATTCAACTTGTGTCTTCTTTTCCTAAATATCTATAAGAGTTCATCCCAAGTAATTCCTATGGTTAGTTCCCCTGCAGGAGATGAAGTACTTCGGTCCAAATCTTTGGACCGAGATAGTTACAACAGCAGCTTGGCATGCGGGTCTAGCGAAAAAGACGCTTACTGTTGGCTCACAGTGCTTCTTGATCCCGTATTTATTGTTGTTTTTTTTGAATCGAAGCAAGTGAGTTGAAACGTGGAGGAACTGGGATGATGAGTGTATTCCTTCAGACCGTTAGTGACATATGGATTGTAATTCAACACTAATCAATTCAGCTAAGTCTGACTTCGGGTGGATCACCTAAGGTGTTGGATGGTCATCCCGGTCACATTTTTGGGTGAGTGTATAGTCATGTCAGTTTAGTCAAGTCACCCCAAAAGCTATTTGAATGCTGGAAATCCATCGAACATGACTTGATTTCAGTATATTTGGAGCTCGTATGATTGTTGCATAGCCTCATGGGCTGCAGTGTGCTTGATGCTAATGCCACCACTGGTTCAACTGTTGTTGCACAGTTGCAATTGCTCTTCCAAATGGAAACAAATAGCAATGCAGCACATTGCCTGTTTGCTCAGCGTTGCCACGTTCTGGGAATACACAGAAATTACCACGTGGGGTTTATTCAAAATAGGCGTGCCCCCAAATTGACCATTGGGTGCACATACTGACATACGGCTATGTCATGTCCGTTTATGTACAAATTCTCAGATGCATGTTCTTTTGGGGTAACACTATTTGGGATACAGTAACCCCTGTATATATACATGATAAATGAATCAATATAGATAGAGAAATAATGAGAAATAAATTTATTCATGAATAGATAATAAATAGACATAGTAATGACATAGTATTTCTCTCGCTCTCTCTACATATATTACATATATATATGTAATGTTGATATATTGACATCAACATTCCAATTTTCGTTGCCATTGTTTGGTTGCAAGACTCCGTCTCAGCACAAGCCAATGGTTTCATAATATATATTGTATATGTATATATATATAAAGACTATGGTTATTTCCCATTTAGACTTCTCCACCCATCTCCCACCCAATCATTTTTCCCTCTGTGTTCGTCGATTCGTCGGTTGAGGTGGTGATTGGTTCAACGTTCTGGACTTCTCAGGGGAAAAATCCGCTTTCGGTGTTGGCCTGCCTCCCAAGTCCAAGAACGGTGGGGGGCCGAAGTTGGGTTGAAATCCGCTGTTTTTGATGTTTTTTGGCTTCCTTGGATGCTGGGAAGATGATGTTTTTTTTTGATGAGTAGATGGTTGTTTTGGCAAAAGGATGTTTGTCAGGGGGGAGGTTAAGGGCGCCCAGAACTTACAACTTGGAACTGTCTTCAAAACGAGTCTTGTCAATGTTTTCTGAGAAATTGATTGCATGTCCAAATTGATATATCAACGGGTCTTGGCAGACTGGACAAATTAGAATGACCAATACTGCCGATTTCACACCAAATGAAAAGCTACTAAGAACTCCTCGCAAAGTCAGGTTTGAGCAATTATGGTATATCACAAAATTACACCTGTTTGTTTGCCATCAATTGCCCTATTATTTTCGACCCATCCATGAAGAGACCATGGGACTTCTCCCCTTTTTGCGATGTTCGCCAAAATCATCGCAAAGACAAAATGGCACCACGACGAATGCAGGTCATCACTGGCATATGATGAGGCCTATTTTGCGGGAAACTACTGTGCCTGGGACATCCGCTCTTTGCTGCCAGAATGAAGAACTGGAGCTACAACCATCCACCACATGTGGGCCATACTGTTGATGGAAGAAATCCTGCACCAGTTGATAGGTAGTTTATCCCATTATTTACAAGGTTTTAGGTTTTACACATTCTTCCATCAACAGTAGTTGATTCCCTTTTCATAGCCGATAGTCATAGGTCCTATGCTGTTCTTTGAAAGGTTTTTTAATCGGATTCCCAAAGGTTTCCAGGAATCCCAAACGTTTGGTTTGGGGGTTGAATTATATTACCCTCCCTGAAACTAACAGCGAACGCCCCTGAAAATAGGCCAAAACCCAAACGGAAACTCATCTTCCAAGCATTCATTTTCAGGTGCTATGTTAGTTTCAGGGAGGGTAGATGAATTTGAATTTATAGGTCAAATGTCTGTTGAGAAGACATCATACATATTTTTTCACCAACAACTCTTGGAGGGACCAGTGCTGATTAGGATGAGAAGTGTCAACCAAGCTTGCGTTTGTTTTTTTGACTGGATTTTGTAAATGACAACGCAATGGAATGGATGGAATTCATGTATTGATAAAACTGAGAGATGAACCTCTTCTGCCACTGAGGCACGCCCAAGCGTTGAGATGGTGGCTGCCACCAAGGCCTGAAATTGATGGAAGGGATGATTGGAAACCAACAACTTACACAACCGGGTCATCCATGTAAGATTTATTGAGACTATATGCTTCCGTTCAATAACTTCAGTGGGACAATCTGGCTGGAACAACATTCCCAAACATTGAAAAAACAGCAGTCGACTCGTGCGTAGAGTCGTTGAATTCCCTGTAAGCTTTACACAAAACAAAACAGAAATTGGTAGCTCAGATAAGGTAGCAATCCTCAATGACATCCCATCCCCATACCATCCATGTATGCCCCATCCCAATAGGAAAAGGATCATCTTCCTAACCACCATTTTTCAGGGCAACCGTGTTAAACTTCGGGAAGTTGTGTGGTAATATTTACCATTAAATACCTACCCTAAGAATCCTGACCCCCTCAAAAGTGACTAATTTTGAGGACCTAAACACCCCTGCTTCATACAGGTTGAAAAAACCCTTCCATTGGGTCGGGTCCTTGGGGATTCTTAGGGTACAAAAAATCCGTTGGAATTTTTCGTTGGGCTTGAATCATGACCCATACCATCCATGTCTGGTATATCTACCTACATGAAAACCATAAAAATCAACCATTCATGTAGGTAAATATACCAGTCCCATGGATCCTATGGCTGATAGGTACATTTTTGTTTCCCCGTTTGGGAAATCCCATGGTCTTTCGATGTGGAGCTGCTCGGAAGGCCAAGTTCCGGGAGCTGCTACGTTTGCGGCGTTCCACGGCGCTCATCGGCCTGACATCGGTGCCTTGCGGTTGAGAATGCCGGGGGCGGGGGGATTGGTTGAATGTAGAATATGTTGATATATACCTTAAACATATAGATATTTTTGTGTCAATAAATATGCAAATATATACAAAATTTGTATATACATTAGTTGCATGAATACATGTACAGTTTTTAAATAGAGTGAGTGAGATATTGAAATACATAGATAGATCACATGTATATACATTTATTTTGACATTTGAATCAATGTATGTATGATATGGGACATTCATTGGAATTTATGCCAATGATACGGTAAGGCCTTGATGTTTTGAGAAGTGGCATGTCCACACAGGGGTTTTTGGATTTGTGATACTTACAAGGGTGGCTGTGGTGATCCAATTATTGACCGCAAAGATTGATGCCCCATCAGTCTGGGTAGCCGTTCGTCGTTGACTCAGGCGAAAATATAATCTTTTAGAATCAGCGCCTCATCCCAGGCAGAAGACATTTTGGAGAAGGTGACTTTTCCAGGAGGCTGGGATGAAAAAGGGTCACCAATTGATCGAGCTGTGTGTCTCTCTCTCTCTCTCTCTCTATTTATATATATATATGTTTATCATATCAATCATATCAATACAAGTCGATTTAATGTTTATCAGTATATATTATATATATATACATATGATAAATGTGCTTTTAGATTTGAACATACATACCGCAGAGTATAGTATATATATATATATACATCCCGTATCATCCCGTTCATCCACTGTTTTTTTTGCTAATGATTTCATTGTGGTTTGGTACAAGATTTGAGGCTTCAGCCAGACCCACGATGGGGGTTGGCACATGTATGACCCTTTTCCAACTGGCTACTTGTACTTTCCATTGGTCTTTGCTTAAAGAAACATCAAAAAACGAGGTGTGACATGGACACGCTTTTCGCAAGGAAAGGTCCTCAACCCTATTTGGGGGGGGGTTGCGGATCGGAGAGATGAACTCCATGACCCTCAAAGAATCAATGAGTTTGATGTTCTTACGCTTGGTTGGCTCCGCGAAATGTGGAGCCCAAAGTTCTTCTCCGTCAGGTGGTCCTTTGCAAAAGCTTGGTCTCATCCTCATGCAGATTTGCACCTTAGCGATGAAAGGCAGTTGGACAGATGTTTGAAATTTTGTCCATTGATCTACTGCATTTAAACTTCTGATTTGGAGCCACATATATTTTTTCTATACTTATATAATCCTATGTATATATATATATACAATATCATAATACGATGGTTCATAGCCCGGTGTTTTTTTTTAATCCTGGGATTCTCCCCCCAAAAGTCCCGAAACCACGACACGGTGATGTTTGCGATGCTTCACGCACCCTGGATGTCGACTAGGATACGTTTTGTTTCCGATACAATACAAACTCTGGTTGGTTGGTTGGTTGGTTGGTTGGTTGGTTGGTTGGTTGTTTCTGTAGGTTTTTTATTCTAAGGAGTTTATTGTAGATACATGTATATGTAAACAGTGAATAGCGCATTCGAGTAAGCCGTCATCGGACTCGCGCATCCCTATTGACCAACCAGTAGAATCTACTGTCAGGAGTTGTTTTTTCACACAGCTTATGAACGGTCTTTATATTGGACTGCCAACAAGTGAGTTTCTGAAAGTGTGATCAGATAATGAAGATTGTGGCACTTGTAGTGGTATTCAAAATGCGTCTAGAAGGATGTACTATTTCAATGTATTCCGGATTTTTTTGCGATCTTCCAACGAAATGTGAAGATTCCTAATAAAAATATTCCGCCACACGCGGCTTAGACTTCGCAAATTGCCTTTTCGAAATGAAGGATGACCACACCTGGCGTCAGAGCAAGTCTCGCATTGAAACACTCAGCATACTCAGCAGGGATGATGGTGCCTTTGAATATGAACTATGTTCCCACTTGGAAGACAATAAACTGTCCAATCAGAAGAAATTGTTGGTGCCAATGTTTCTGTTTTTTGCAGTTGCCATATGACAGGACAATTGAGGTTTCTGTATTTTGCCGTTCCGTTAAAACAGTCCCTCCTTGGAAAACCTAGGCAACAACAATGCAGAGAAGAAACCCATTTGTGACTTGGATTTTTTTTGATGGTTGGTCCAGCCGTTATTATATCACATGGTTCAGAGGTCCGTTTTAACCAAGTTGAGGTTGGTAGTTTGTTGCAAAAACACAGGGTCCCATTCCTATTCACCTCAGGTTTTTTGATTTTCTTGCATCAACAGTTGGTTGCTTCAGCCGTTGGTCCAAGTAAACATCCAAGATTTTGTGGACATTGTTAACTGGTACAGGATGGTGTTTAGCAGCAGCAGAAGTATCAGAGAAAACCATGTTTGCCCCTGAAAGAATGGCCCGAAAGCACCCCCAAGCTGAACAAAGATACAGCATATCATGAAATGTGACTGAGTTGCAGAGGCATTCCGCCCTTTCTGGCCATTGCCAAATGCTGTATGCTTTCGGTTGAAACAGACTTGTCAAATATGATTTCTTAGGGGCTCCCCAAATCTTTCCATGATCTACAAGTGGCGTCAAAGATCCTTCTTGGATAATAACTTTCACAACTTGCCTCTTAATTGCTGTACTTGATTGTTGATTTGATGGGAATTCCCGAATTGCCCATTTTTGGCTACACTGACCTCACCTGACTGTTTGGACTGACCATGATATACCCCCAAGCCACCCTCAAAAAAGGTAGCCAGGTTCTTTGTGAAGGGCCCTCAAACCACATTTGCCTGGTGTCATCTACTTTCCCTGGAGAAAGGTCATGCCTGCATTTCCAAGCATGACCAATCTCCAAAACTGCATCCCACCCTTCCGAGGTCAGCATTTTGCTCGGGTGGTCATCGTTTTTTGGGCAGGTTTTGAGACGCTACGTGTGCCTAGGATGCATGTGTCCCAGGGGGGAGGCGACTTACTGTAGATGCTTTGCAGGGGTTGTGATGAAGTTTAATGATTGCTAGAAAACCTAGAAAAGGTGAGGCTAGACTTCCATGTAATTCGGTGAATCTGTGCATCGAAATAGGAGTAGCCATAGAGTCCTGTTGGTTCTTTGTCTTCCATTGTATTCCATTGTTAGGTCACGAGCTAGGTATGGTAGCTGAAACGCCGCATCTCAAATTTTAGCATACCCAGATGTCCGAGGATCTTAATTCCAAATGTTGCAGTAAGGAAGTGGCTGGCTAAGTGATCATACCCGTTCCAAATCCAAGGGGTGATTCACATCGGAGAATTCAGACTGTCCGAAGTGTGCCGCATAATCAGGAATGCTCATCAATCCAATAGTAGGACACCAGTTGGATATGATACTTTAGCTGCATGTTTTTCTTGGAATCACACATCTTCAAGTGGTGAGGAGTTTTTGGTTCATACGTTTTCTTGATGGGTGTGAAACACCTTGCAGAAGCTTAGAAGGGCTGATCCCATTTGAGCTGATCCCATCCACGGATTTGTGAAAAACTCAGGTGTCTGTGCCTCGTGCTTCTCCTCACCTGGCTGGTGGGACCTTTCCATTGAGGTGCCCTTACCAGATTGATGAATCATTCCATTGAGGTATCACATAGCCTGCGGCTGGAATCTCCCTGTTCCATTATGGCGCAGCTGTGGATTAAAAAAAGAGGTCCATTTCCTATTGCTATATATATATATGTTGGTTTCCCAGGTCGTTTAATATAGCCTGCAGGTTTGAGACTTTGCAGTAATTTTTGATGGTTTCCACCCGCTTCATATCTTCACAAGAAAAAGGGTACCCTCTTCGGTCATCGAAAAGACAACGGGCCTGGGGAAGAAAAAAACAACTTGTATAGAAAGATGCTGTATGTCCTATGGACATCTATGGACTATAATTTACCAGAGTGGAACTGCTATATTGTGCCATATTGATCCTTTTTGTGCAAATCTGCAGTGTGTTACACTGGAACATAGAAACCATTTTATAAACCTTTTATGTGGGAATTGCAGTATGTTCCAATGGATAATGGAAACAATTAACAGTTTTTTGTTTGTTTTTGTCTGTATCTTCCATTGCTATTGTTAAACAGATGGATTCCCAGAACCGAAACTTGTTAGACCGTTATCGGAAAACATGAGCATCCGTGATGATGAGCACACCCCAAAACAAAACTAAGCTATAAGACCACTTGTTGGTTGATAAGAGGCCCAGTCATTTGTTTATTTTTAGGGAATGGGCGAAGCGGCGAAGCTTTTTGGGATTCTGGATTCCCAAACTAAAGCTGTGGAACTTGTGCGTAGTTTGTGTCTACTTTCTGAAAATCTAAGAGAACATCAGTACTTGCTCCTTTCACTTCAAACATCACCACCTTTTTCGAAAAAAAATGAATTTTCCTGAAGACGGGGAAGGATGGATTTTTAGTTTCCGGAGCTATAGATCCACCAAAGGATACGGGACCCTCCCCACTCTGGTCGCTGCCAAAGAAACATCTTCAGGCTTCATCCGTTGCAAGAGTGACTTGGCGAAGCCCGCAACGGGCATCTTCCGGTAAGATAGCGACCTCACATGACCTGGGCCCCCAAAAGGTAGCTGAGGAAGGGAAATGGGACCCCTTATTTTAGGGAAATCCAGGTTGGTGAAATGTGATAATTTGGCCAGATGAATGATGAATAATTATGATGAATGCACACTCCGGTAAAGATGGCAATGGAAAATCCCAATCTTCAATAAGGAGTACATCCTTAACAAACCATTTTCCATTGCCATGTTAGTTTACTAGAGATTTACTAGAGTTACTAGAGGGTATAATTGGAAAAAGGGTGGCAGATTTTCCAGCTCAGATTGGCCATATTTAGTTTTACTGGTTGTACGTGGCACGTGTACAGTGTACCTGACACAGTAGCACTTTGGGAATATACATGGAGATGTATACATCTCACATGTTTTTAATGGGTGAATGTTTGAGATTTGATTGAACCAGCACACGAAGCTCTACTTTTTTAATGTCAGGGGTTCACTCCCGGGTGTTTGCCGTCATTTTGATGAGGAAATCATCCGACCCTGTGACTCGACAAGCTCACGTGGATGGCTCCTTGGTATTTGAGTGAATGGGGGGAGAGGTGTTGTGGTGGTTGTTGTTGTTGTTGTTGTTGTTGTTGTTGTTGGTTGTTGTTGTTGTTGTTGTTGTTGTTGGTGGTGGTGGTGGTGCTGCTGCTGCTGCTGCTGGTGTTGCTGCTGGTGTTGCTGCTGGTGTTGCTGCTGGTGTTGCTGCTGGTGTTGCTGCTGGTGTTGCTGCTGGTGTTGCTGCTGGTGTTGCTGCTTGTGTTGCTTGTGTTGCTGTTGTTGCTGTTGTTGTTCTTGTTCTTGTTCTTGTTCTTGTTGTTGTTGTTGTTGTTGCTCTTGTGTTGCTCTTGTTGTTGTTCTTGTTCTTGTTCTTGTTGTTGTTGTTGTTGTTGTTGTTGCTGTTGCTCTTCTTGTTGTTGTTGTTGTTCTTGTTCTTGTTCTTGTTATTGTTCTTGTTCTTGTTCTTGTTATTGTTCTTGTTGTTCTCGTTCTTGTTCTATTGTGTTGGGCAGTTACACGTAAGATCTGGTTTCATCTAAAATATGTTTGCTAGGAGTCGTGTCTTTGTGAGGTTGTGAAGTTACCAAAAAAGAAGCTAATTATATTGTATAGTAGTTGTTTGGCTTGTTGTAAGATCAGATGACAAGTGCAAAAGTTGCATTAGCTGCTATTCTTGAAATATGTCTGAATAAAGCATTGATCGCTACCATTTCCATTGGAAACTTCGAGGTGCCTTTCATGGCAATAAGTCCACCATGACTTCAACCTGTTACTGAAATCTCGACTCCAAGAGTAGCATGGAAATTTCAGCGAGTCATGTGTGCGAAACAACTTTCGCCTTCAAGCAATGTGAACAGAAAACCATATGAAATATTTGACAGGGTGGTCATGTGCAAGTTGAAACCAATTGTTTTATATTGTTCTCAATTTATTTGGGTCCAATTCGTTTGATTACCAGACTTCCAGCCAATTTCAGCAGTATCTACAGCATATGTACGACGAGTAGTTCTGTTTTTACAGCAATTTGTGAAGCCCATGGAAGAACCGATCGCCAAATTCACAAGGATTCTGGGTAAACTGCAGTTACCTCACTTAGTGAACCTTTTTACGTTTAGGAGTTGTTAGAGGGAAGCCTTCCAAATATATTCCGACGGAATTCAGCGGTGTGTGCACCGATGGATGTTCATTTTGTGAAACCGTGAAGCTGAGGTGATACGTTAGTGGTGCCTCCACAAACTACGGCATCTTGGAGAGAATGCAAAAGAGTAGACTTTTTGTATGGAAATGATGGGCGAAAATTCATCCCATTGGATTGATGGTCAACGGCTCCAGTTTGGGGTGCCGTGAAAAGTTCCAGGTGGTTTTGGTTTAGGAAGATATGTTTCTATGTATTATATATGATATGTGTGTATAAACAGTATCCGATAATAGACCTGCATGACCCCTCATGTACTTAAACCGAAGGGTTAAGTATACATCTACACCTTTACACCTAATACCAATACATCAAATCTCTGCATTATACCTCCTAAAACACCACCCCATGTTGAAAGTTAATATCATATAATGCAATCACGTGGGGCCTCTACAAGAGGGAAACAGGTGCATGAGGTGAGCGAAATCCACCGGAATCCAGTCCCCAAAGGGCTCCAGAGTATTCAAGTGAGGCTGTGTTCGTGGAAGATCTGCTGCGATGATGGATCGAAATAGGTACAACTACCGGCGAAGTAGGCGAAGCTCCGTTTCCAGGGATGCATTGGTTCGGAACTCGTTTCCAAAAAAAGAGCCGTTGTAAGTGGTTTCTTGTTGTTGATGTTCACCCCAAAAAGAAGGAACAACTCAAGTTTGAAGGAAAGTTTTGACAAACAATTCTTCATGCCGATTCACTTCCACAACTTTCCTCACCACATCGTACTATGTGTGTTCTCATTATCATAAGGTCATGAGTCATGATAGCGGAATAGACTAGTGGCTTGTAGCCATCGACTGTCCCATGGGTAACGTAGATGATACTTCAAATTCAAACCATGATTTTTTGCCCCCTGAATGCTTGGGTTTCATTGTGACATATATATTCTATTTACCATTTACCAGCGTCATTTTGAAACCCTCCCCTAGGGTGATTTGGCAGTCAAAAGCTCCTCAGCACCTAGAGGAGTTTAGGATTCACAAAGATACCCTCCAGGAAACGATCACATATCCCTTCCCAAAACACTTTTGAGTCCATGATTTTATCCTTTTCCAAAGGTGGGATATGTTAGTTCCCTGAATGGTACAACAAAGTTCTGACACTTTAGCTACTATTTGTTGCATTCCTATTGGAAAAAAGCTCTCGCTAGAAAGATCCCGGCTCTGAGAAACAGCAAGTGGCAAGTTGGGATACAAGATTCCATCTGAATAGCGATGTTGATGATCCTGGCGGCGACGCACCAAAAAAAGGACTGGTTGGGACGGCCTGTGCTTCAGGGAATTTGCTTTGTTGAGTGTGTGAAAAAACACCTCGACCGATCACATTATTTTAACCAAAACCGTCGTCCTTTAAAGCAGCTGCTTTAGGATCAACGGATCCTCCCCCCAAAATGGCCAGTCAATTCAGGGTTCGGGACTTGAAAGGTATATATGAGCATCGGACAAAATTAGGTATGACCAAAGTAGTATTGAGAGGGTCGCGGGGCTGCCATTGCTGCAAAACCGATAGGGGCCCACCCTAAAACGATACCCAAAACGATACCCTCAGGAAGGTTTGTACAAGGTGCCGCCACTGCAAAACCGATAGGGGCGCACCCTACTTTAGGATGTTCCTTTGCCATGTACCAAATTTTGTCCGTGAATCATATGGAAGTGCAGCCGATTGTACGGCCTGGAAAGTAGAGGGCGCAACTCCCATGTATTGGTTTATCATAGCCCCTTACTAAGCCACCTTTTGGGGGTTGCGCCATCTACTTTTCAGATGGTATATAGCTTTGAGAGAAAGCCTCAACCTTTTCTTTCCATCCTTTGAACACCGGTGTTTGTTTAGGTTAAAAGGCTTGAAGAAACGTTTGGGCGGTGTCTTCGACAACTCTGACGTTTGGTGACTCAGGTGAACCTGAGATTCGGCGTAAAATTACCATCCAATGCTTATTTCCCAGAAGAAAGAAGACCCTACAGTGACCCTACAGAAATACCTTAGTGCCGCATGCCTTGTCTAACTGTTCCTTTCAAATAAACAACTTGAACCTATTTTGGGGAAACAACTGCCAATGACTTTTTATCATTTCTATGTTCAAATGGGTAACTCGGCCGGCCTTGTGAAATGACGATGCTGAAACTCAGTTTCTTCAGTTTTGAACCATGGAAGAAAAGGGTCAGCGCTGCATTGAATTGTTTTCTTTGGAATTATTTAGGAAAAAGTATATGTATATATTACATATATTATATATATTATTTGTTTTATATATATTATATGTTTTATATGTTATATATGTTTTATATATTATATATGTTTTGTATATTA
>DF240762.1:76166-102913 GCA_000507305.1 Breviolum minutum Mf 1.05b.01
TATATGTTTTGTATATTATATATATATTATATACATTATATATATACTATATATATTATATATTTTATATATACAGTATATTACAGTATATCCCTGCAATTGTTGCATGTGTTCTTCATTTATGTATAGCTGTTTTGTAGGAACAGCTGCCAAAACATCAATATCTGTATAGGAAAAGATAAGCGAAGCTTGGAGCGTTTTGGAAGGCAGCGAAAGCACCAACCGACCTTGGGCAACCAAGGCTGTTCTACGTGGTATTGAGCATATCTACTCAGTGCTTGGGTGACCCAGTTTGGGACATCATGGACACGATTGGTTTCAACTTTCAACCATTTTTGTTTGATCAATTTATGAATATGATTGAAGAAATGAACATACCTCTTGTTGGTATTGATAGTCGATAGTGTAGGTTCAGGTTGTGAGCCACTTAAGATTTGTTTTCATGAATTGCTTAAGACATTTCAGGTGGCAACCACCCTTCATGACCTGTGACAGCAGGGATGGGACAGGAGTTTATGCAGTGACTTCCTTTCTTCCTTTGACATTCTGTTTGATCGGCCTTGAAAAGGCAAGATATGACGTGCTTTGGTCATACAATTACCGTAGGAGATGTATAGCCATCTCAAAGTAGACTTTGCTGCTAGTCTGTTCTGTTGTCAATGATGTTCTTTTGCGTTTGATTTCTACTGTTTCAGCAGCATGATGCGGAGCATAATCCCAAGCGGTTGAATTTCACCGCTCTTTAGGGAAGATGACTTTTCCATTTGACTCGTACGTCGTACACAATTTATCATTTTTCAAAGCTTCTTTGACCTGTTGACACCACCATAATGCCTTGATGTTGGTGAATACATCAATTAATCAGCACCACGGTCACACCTGAGCCCGGTTATCCCTCACATGCATCACCCGACCTTTTTTCCATAGATTGGAACCAGTACTGGAGAGCGAGTTGATGCAATGTGTCGGGGATCTCAGGTGTGCAAGTTTCCAACCGGTAAAGTGTGAGGGATTTTTGGTTATATAAATTTTCCTGAGATGGAGACAGTTGGTTTGTTTGATGATGAAATGAGCATGTTGGTTTGCAGTTGTTGAGTTACTACTATGATAGTTATGTTTTTGTTTAAGTCATCATTAAAGTTGGGGTTGGTTTGGAGCATACGTCCTACTTATGTTGCAATTGTAGATGTAAGCACTGATATTATTGAAACTAAACTATTTATTTTGCTGTGACTATATTTTGATAGACATACATGAAACACTTTTTTTCTCAAGCTAAAAGTGACCGAGATCACTGACCTCGATGTTCTTGACAAATCCTCCAGATTGGTCCAAGCATTTAAACGGCCATTGTCGAGATGTGCCCTGACGAAGCCTTCAAGATGTCCAAAATGTAGGCAAAATTCCAATCGAGCCTTGATTTCAGATAGCAAATGCAGACTTGGTGTCCTGAATCCATTTAACATACAGTATCGAAGCACGATTAATGATATGAAGAAATTTTAATCCAAGAGATGTAATTCAAATAAAGCTCTATGTACTGTGGTGTTCTTGATATACAATGTCAGCCTCGCTTACAAGTAGAGGACAATGTGTATTTTCAATGGTGGCCAGGTTTGTTCACAACCTACAGATGTTCCCATTATTTGATGCACTGAATGGGCACTGTTTGTCCCGTTGCTTGGTAAAGGCCTCCAAGTCACAGCAAGAACTAAAGACTATGTGACTGTGACTATTTCTTTAACTTGTATACAACTCTTGATGTTAAGAAAACGTATTTCCACTACAAATGGTATCTAGTTTATTTATTGTATAGAAATTGATTGCATGGTAGCTGGAATGCAATTCATTTTCATCTTAGAATTTCTTTGAGCAATATGAGGCCCTTGAGAAACAAGACGCAGTTGATCGGGATCGGATTTCTCTCATGGGAGTATCTTGGCCGGTGAGCACTTAATGGTCCATTTGTTCGCTTTTCCTATGCAGTAGGTCATGCTCAACTCGAGTGAATGTGTTACAAGTACCATAAAGATTACTTTAGATGTTCAAATCCTGGAGTAAAAGGAATCCATGTGGCAGTTTCCTGATTTTGTTCAATGTGTTTTGCTCTAGCTGCATTGTCCTACCGCTTTATGGATTTTTTTCGAAATTCCAGAGAATCAGCTAGACTTCAGAAACGTACATCGTGGTTGGTGGAATTATACTTCAAATAGAGGGGCTGTGACCTACACGGCCACCCAAATATTTGAGACATGTTGTTTTCTGCATAGGAAACAGATCTGGATAAGTTTTGGGAGGACCTGGGCCAGCAATGTTCGGGTATTCAATTGTCACATGGGCAGATACTAAAAGCACAAGCAAAACATATGCCCCAAAAGGATGTTCTTTTGCTTGCAACTCCAATCACACATGCTGATTGTTGTTTTCATGTTTTCATCATACATTCATGTGCAAAGATCAAGATATATAGACATGCTTATATATACATATTTTTGTTTCATGTCGTCTCCTGTTTTTGGCAAAAACACTATCCATGAACTCATGCTTAGACCGCTTTGCTGCCGCGATGAAACATTTCAGGTGAAAGATGATGAGTTGCTTGACTTTCAATCAGATTAGTCCTATATAGCAGGTCATGAATAACAGTATTTGATTGATCATGTGTACATGTATATGTATCCATGTTATTGTCGTGTCTAAATATGAATTATTATAGTTTTCTGTAGAGCCTATATTGATTCCTTGGTGATATGTTTTTTTAACCTCTATTTGTGGAAGATTTCCATTGTGACTAATATTTTTCAAAGGGGTTGAAACTACCAACTAGATTCTAATTGCCACCATGTAGGTGATGTCAGTTGACATGGACTCTTAAAAGATCATGTTAAGTGCCATGATCGTCAAAGCTTTTGTCTAATCACAGACTTCACTATTGTCCAATAAGCCACCCATTTCTTTCAGGGAACCTGTTGCAATCATCTCATTTGACCTTCCAACCGGTGAAGCCAGTTGACAGCCAGATGATGGAAGTCACAAAAAATCGCATGGCTGTAATCCCACGGATTCCTTAGCTACACATAAACAGGGTTATAGGGTTACAACCTTTCATGTAGGAAATGGATGGGCAACTCTATAACCTTATCTACGTGCAGCCAAGTTTCTTTCTTGATTCGGAAATCTCTCATAGGAATGGCATGGAATAGCCTTTGTAAGCAAACACTGCATTTTTTTGCGCGGGGTGCAGGGGGGATACCGGAAGCCATCGGTTTTGTGGGCATGGGATTTATGTATTTTTTTCTGTCAAAACTCTCACTTTGTGGATACAACACAGTGATATTTGCAGAGGTTTCGAGTTTCGCAATATCAGATGCAATTTTGCAGATGTTGTCTAATGGACGGCCTGGAGTGCCATGTTTGTGTTTTGAATCATCAAAAATTAGAAACCCTAAGGAAAAAGGGCCTATGATAGGGCCTGTGGCCTAGAGTGAACATACCATTTTCCAACACTCATTCCTTGGCCTTGCCAGTTTTGGAACGTAATGCAAAAATGAATAATATGTTATGAACACGAATATATAAGTACTTTTCCATGCTTGTTGTTTCAAACAGAACATCTTTGTCATAGCTCTTCATCACCTTCTGATGAGATATACATATATCATATGTATATCCAAACCCCAGCCATTATCAACTCTTTCGAAAGAAGCTCCAGGATCAACTTCGTAAGAAGCACTCATACACAACCTCAACAACCGCGACCCGAATGTTGGATGCTCAAGGGGTCGAAGTCTTGGGCTTCCTGTGGTTGGGAGTTGTTGGTGAAGTTGGTGGGTTTCCTTCCCATACCATCCATGGGAAAACGGTGCATTTGCCTATATTTGCTTGATTTGTTTGGTAAATGTAGGTAAATATACCATACATGGATGGTATGGGCTTACTACTCTATGTCTATACTATTCTAGGAATGCATGTAATATGTATATATATATATATGTCATTAAAAGAGATGCCTGTACACTGTACAGACTGGTTATATAACCATCAAGAAGAAACAGCCTTGAATGAGGGAAGGAGAGGGGTCTTCTGGGCATGCTGATATCCAGTGCCTAGGCACAATTTGAAGAGATTTGAGCATGTGTGAAAACCTGTACATGTTACAAGTGTAATATTGGCCAATATACCCCGTCCAAAGTGATTTATAATAATCCCACTTTTACCAATCTTTGACAAATTTCCATGTGTACATCACAGCATCAACTGCTCCATAGGGGTTCATGAACCAAGGGATACAGTAAAGGTCTCCACCATCTTGATCTCCAGATTTTGTCGGACATATCTCAAGTCTCGAGTCTCCGAATGATGTTTTGAATTTCAGATGTCCACTTTGGATTGGTCATATAGAGTCATACTGGACAGGTGGAAAACTGGAAAAAGTTTGAAGCGTTCAACAAATTGTGGGGACAAACTACCTACCAACACTTTCGCAGGATTTTCTCCAAGGGTTTCGGTTTCAGTAAAACCGTGAAACCGGACGTCGTCGAATCTATGAAAAAGTTCTCAACACATCATTTCCATTAACTTACTATAGTTGCTAGTGCGGAACGGAGTGTTTTTTCCTAGATTTGGGCTTGATGGTTTTCTTGCAAAATGCCCTTATTCCTTGCAATTCAGATTAGTGGTCATGGCAACCCATATTTCATGAATGTTCATTTGTCCAGGATAGATCGAAAGATCGAATCAGTTCTTCTCCTTTCTGAGTTCCATTTATCAAGAGTCCAGAAGAATGAAATAAACTGGATCTACCACCCACCCAGTAACAGTATGTAACAGTCACCTTTTGAACTTTCGAACTTGTCGCCGGTGAAAGCGGCAGTGCTTTCCACTAGCCGAAACCTGAAGAAAGCACTAAGCAAAATACCACCAACGGGCGAAACAAAGACATGCACATGTGTGTGTACAGACACAAATGCAAGGATAAAATGGAACTTGCTCTTAGTGATTCCATGGTCTGAGTGGGGCGGATAAATTTCTCCGACGTCCAGTAGAAGGGTGGAAATATGCCCAAAGCCATCCAGTAACTGTCACCACCAGGATTATTACGTGTTCTTACTCTGGAATCTCTACAAACCTTCATTTCCGACTATTACTGGGTGGGGGTAGATGCAAGAAATAATGAAATCTGCAGGAGAATGGTGTGACAACAATCATCTCCTCACCACATGGGCCGAGCTTAAAAACTCCTAAGGCCGAGTAAGGACTGCGTTTGGAGCTGAGAGCCAGGGTGATTTGGGAAGAATGAATGGGGACACTTCATGGATAGCTGTGGAAAAGGTGATTTTGAGACACCAAAAAGGAGAGAAAAACAAATCCAACATCTTCCACCCACCATTTTACATGTGGCAAGTTGTTCAGTTTCAGGAAGTGTAAGTCAAATAGAATGATAGTCAGATATAGTCAGTACATGTCAGTGCCTAGCAGATAGACTGTTCGGAAGATACTGGATGACGGGTCGAACAACTAGATACTGAATCGTGTTTTATTTGCTAGTTGCAGGCCATGTGTTTTCAAGACTAGACTTGTTTTGAAGTCTCGATACCAGAGCTTTTGAAAGTGCATGATGGCATGATGCTAAGAATGTAGATGGTTCAGTGGACAATGGGTCCCTCCAAGCAGATTGTTTCCTGTATTTACATTTAAGCATGATGTGATTTTTCACAGAAATATGACAGGTCATGTTATAGCCAGTGTTTGATATTTCCCGAAACCCATCACTAAATTCATCCCACCATTTTCGAAAAAGGCCTGGCGGAATGAAGCCGCGGGATACGCAGGACAGTGGGATTCAGATGCAAAATTCATTGGGTATTTTTGTTAGATTATTCACCCACAAAATGGGTATTCGGTCATGTTGAGATACAGCCACATACTGACCTACTATTTTTGAAGAGGCATCAAATTTCTTTGGATGTCAGGTGATTCTACTTGTTGACAATTCTGTGGCTTTTTGGAATGGCTGAACATGGGTCTTAGACAACTCAAGGGCCAGCTCTGAGAGTTATGTTGGGATGCCTCGAAATTAGTGATCCCCAAAGAGACGCCTAGAGACTATCATTATTTCAATCAAAGTGCCATAGATTTGAGTTGTTTGATAGTTTGCGTAGTTTTGTCCTTACATCATCCAACAAAGACGGCTGGAAAAAGATCAAATCTTTCCTGGGTTATCATAACATATACTGTACCATTGAACTCTGGTGTCTTTTCATATTAGGGCATGTCAGAGTACAATAAGACGTACTCTCCCACCTACAATCATGGTTCAGAATGGGGCGTGCACCAATTCAGGTTGGTAGTTTCGACCACCCTCCCCTGGTTTTTACAAGGGGTGCACAGTGGTGCAAGATCGTGTAAGGCTGGATTTCTGAACCAAATTTGATTTTGGTACGTGACATCAACATGTGACAAATATCGACAAATAAATAGCATATGTTTGCATATACATGTTCAATGTAACAACAATATCGCGGCACTATTTTTTGTTGTTGATCGTTGTTGAGGAGTTTACCCTCTCTGAATCTAACATAGCCCCTTCAAATGGGTATCTTGGAATATTCCTTTCTTTTTGGGATCCCATTTTTTTCAGGTGCTACTGTTGATGGAAGAAATACTGCACCAGCTGGGATGTATAAAACCCTGTAAATAATGTGATATTTACCATATCAACTGGATAGCCGGATTTCTTCCATCAACCGTATGTTAGTTTCAGGGAGGGCACGTGGCTTTTTTCAGACACCATTTCTCAACTAGTGGCAAATTCTTGGTTTGGGTTGTTGGTTTGGAATCATAGGTTTCCCTTATGAAAGGCATTGCTACTTAGAATTACCCCTTAGGCATTGCTGCTTACAATTACCCCTTAGAATCCCAAACGACCAACCAAAACCAACAATTAAGCATTGGCGGAATTTCTGTTGACCAGATTCACCGGTGTGTCTCCCCCCCCCAAAACAAAATCCGCGGGAGGGAGCTCAAAAACCTGTGGTGCGCGTGGATAACCGCTGTGTCTCGTGTAGTGGCCAGGTTTGGACCGGGTGAAGATGGGATTTTTTTGGCGGGAAAGCAACCTAGAAAATTAGCATTTTGAACCCAAAAATGAAGGTTTAGAAGATGATTTTCCTTTTCAGTTGGGTGATTTTTGCGTTCCATGTTAATTTTCAGGGCTGTGATTGGATGCAAATGGATGCCAATGAGGAGAGGGAATCTTTCCCACTTCCAAGTTGTAAATGAAGAGATACATTCTAAATATTCTAAGTCGGACTTACCCAAGTTTGGAGGGAAAGCTAGGAAAAGGATGGGAGAAAGAGGATCGAAATAATAATGACAATAATGATAATAGTAATAATAATAATAATAATAATAATGGTAATAATAATAATAATAATACAATAATAATCATCATCATCATCATCACAATGATATCAATTATCATCAGCCTGCTACCGTTTGCTAGTATCAAACCTTACGAGCACGACAAATATGACAAGAGATGGATAGATATGGCCAGAACAAATCGCTGAGAACTAGACCCAATTGTATCAACTGCGACATCTATCGAATACTTCATCTAAATGTATGGCCCTTCTCAGTTAAGCCATTACGTATTTCTATAAATGATCTCCTTGTTTTTCCTAAACAAAAAAACGTGTCATCCTTCTACCATCCGGTGGAAACAGGCGCCCTTGGTCTTGGCAGCATTCAAGATGGCATGTTTGCACTATGCGTCCCTTGAGCCGAATTTGGTGCAAAAGCTTCGTTGAATGTTTGCCATCGGTACTTGGAGAGATGATCTCCTCCAAGTTTATGGGGATTTTAGTGGGGGATTGTACTGGCCAGCTATATTAGGGGATTTGAAAATAAACCATTTTAACGATCCCCATAAAACAAACAGTAATGGAAAGGAAGATGGGTGTAGTTTCGTGGCTCATTTGAGTTTAATGTATGAAGACTCCACAATGTTTTATTCATAACATCTACAGAACCTCAGTTTGTTCAACCTCTATATACATAATTTATAACTTGCTATCATGAAGAGCATCAAAACCAAGTGTTTTTTTTTCGAGTTTGTTGTTACATCTACAATACCTCAGCTAAACCGGTTTGCCAAAAACCCTGGGAACTCAAGATGGGTAAACAACAATAATGAAGGGAACCCGCTTTCTTAAGCTTCACAAGCATCACTCCAGTGGCAGTTGAACAACCAGCGTTTAGACAAGGCTGGATCCTCTTTGAACCGAGGCCTTCTCCTATTGACCATAGGGGTGCTGTTGTGGAGCGACATGAATTGTTGGATCGCAGAGAACAATTGCTGTTTGGATCCCGAGTTTGTGAATTCATGAAAATTAAAAAAGCATGTTGTGTCTTTGGTGTTGATTTATGTAATGTAGATGTAGTCTATAATAGATCTACACATTTGCTGATATTTATATACATAACACAAATCTAATACAATACATATATACATATACATAGTATATATATACATTGAATATACATAATGTCTTATTACATGTTTCGTATATTTGACGTTTATATTTACAGGCCACAGCAACCTTACAGTTATTATACCTATTTGCATCTTAGACGTTTGGAACCAAAGACTTCGTAGTTTTTCTCGCTTTGTTGAACAACGGGCGAGTTTCTTGATGGTGAAAGACATGGTATCTAGCTCTAATAGCTGGATGGTGAATCAACCCAAAAAATCCCAAGGTCAGAAATACATGGAAAACCTACCCCAAGATTGGTCGACTAGTACATGGCTCAATCCAATCCAAGCACATCTACTTGTACCGATCATTCTGTGTACCTTCGTATGTTCGACCATATTTACCAATAATGTTGGCAAATCTTGTTGAATTCCTGCAGAGTCATGCGGAGTTTAGTGGGATGTGTATTATTTGTGCTCTGTAAAAAATTCGGCTTTCAAGCAGTAGACCCATGGTTTACAAAGGAAAGACAGATAATTGGAGGCAGTTTTGACTGCAACTAAGATGATTTCAGAAAACTCCCCAGGACCCAACAAATGAGAGGTTGCTAATGCGCAGATATTTGTTGTCACTCCTGTTGGTCCTTGAAACCTTTCAGGGTAGTTTTGTTTCAGGATTTGTTGATCCATGGATCATCCGCAAGATCATCGACCGCATCTTAAGCATACTGGCATGTGAAATTGTTAAATGTAGATTATTGAACTAACTGGAACCCCTGTTTTTGTTTGTGATGTCAAGCAAGTTCAGAAACCTATCCTTGGAATCCTGCCATGAGAACTAGGAAACATATGAAACCGGGTAAGCAATTTTGGGTGGACACTCAAAATATGAGGTGCTCATACTTGGTATGTGCCCATCTATTTTTTGGATAGTAGGGCTTTCAGTTCAACGGTGTTCTTTGTTTTGAAATATGCAGATCCCATATCCAGAGCATGGAAGCAAAGACTATGAACATTTACAAACAGGAAATTCCATCGCATGTATATAATTGTACGTATTACGTATATATATATATATGCACCTGTTATACATTTGTACAATGATATATTTTACTGGACATTCATTTAAGAAGGACGCACAATGAAAAGCCACCGAGTTGTGGATAAAACAAGCCAGTCAGTGGCAACGATTCAGCGGATTAAGCCATGGAGAGTGATCATACTGGGACCCAAGGACAGATTTATGTAAGTGTTCAAATCTTAACCATTTGATACCCCCATTTTAACCCACATTCCATCCCCCCCAAAAGAAACATGATTATTTTAACAATTGTGAGGTCTTACATTCTGTTGTTTTTTCCTTGTAAAAATGACACGCTTGATACATTAGATATGTCACCTTTTGGTTCCACAAAAAATCCCTTCATTTGATATATACAGATATACCCTTCCCATGGGGAAACCCAACGGATCCCCATCCCATCCGGGTGGTGTTCAACATACCCAGGTTGACGGCCAGTCGGTCCTTATCGCGCGGCCCTGGCACGTTGACGGTGGATGGAGGCGTGACGGTTAACCCTCGGGGGACTTGTGGGAAGGAAAGGACGGACAAGGGTGAAACAGACACAACTGGGTGGGATAGCTTAATTATATGACACCCCTGAAGATTAACGGCTGGAACATAATCATATCATAATCATGGAGGTTTGGTTCAGATCATGTTCCTTTCTAAATGGGTGATTTGTGGGTTCCATGTTAATCTTCCAAGGTGTATGTAGATTGTATGAATATATGTAGATTACTACCAAGCCAGTACGCTATTGTTCTTTATTGTTCTTATTAACAGGCGCTTAAGCACTTAGCAGTGTGGCCAACCAGAAACCACCAATTCCTGAAGTTGTGTAGTTGTCGCGAATCAGTTACCTTACATACTTGTTGTGTACATATATATATATATATTGTATGTATATATGATATGTATATGTTACAACTGTCAATGTTTAGATTCCATTTCTTTTTTTGGAGCTACTCCAATTCTATTCTTCAACTCCAGGATGGTCAACCAAATTCATCAAAAACACCTGAGGCGATGAACTGGGCTTGTGTGGAGCCCGAAGACATGGGCGGGTCATGATGACGATTGACGGTTTTTCAGCATGAAAACGCTGAAACTCTGGGAATGTTTGATTGCAAAACTGGCAACTGTTATTTTGTGTGTTTGTTTGTTTGTTTGTTTGTTTGTTTGTTTTGGCAAAGCAACTTTGTGTGGAGGAAGAATGCATTTTGAAATTGTCAATTTAGTTATTGTTTGTTTGATACTTTGATATCCCATGTCTCAATGCTGTATCTAACAGCTTCCCTCGTTCCCTCCTAATTCTATTCACAGAACAACTAGCACATTGTGATAGGTCACTCACACAGCATTTATCACCAACAACTGTCGAAGAGAGGCCTCACATTTATCAATGAAATCAAGTAGCATGTAACTGTATATGATCAGTTGCCAGTTTCTTTTCAGGTTCTGATTTGCTGATATATCAGCAGCATGCATTTAATAATGATATAATTCTATAAGTTGATCCTTTTGAATTATCTCCACAATTTTGCCACAATGAGGAACAGCCCACAAGCTGAAAAGCGCCAAAAAGGAGCACCGAGCGATACTCCCGAGGACAGGCCGGTGGTTGCAAGAACCCAGGAGGTTCCTTTAAAAGATGGGTACACAAAACATGGGATGGTTGGGATCTCGAATGATTATTGCTTAGGATGCGAGTTGCCCTAAACAAAGGATTTTCAATCGTGGCAAATAATTCAGACCCCAGAATGGGATCCTCGTTTTCCCATGGTCCCGGTTGTCTTTGCATTGAAGAAACCTACCCGATTGACCCAGCACCGGTCAATGTTATCCAACGACCATTAGGAAAAAAGCACTTCCCCCGTTCCAATTGGACCGGACCGAAAGGAGAGGGACACTTTTGCAGACTATGCCAGGGTGGAGGCTTGTTTTTTTGGTGCCACTTTTGGAAGCCACTCCGTTATTATAAGTACGTTCTTTACACATATATATATATATATCTATTTATATATACACCTCACTTCTGTAGAGGTCTTCTACACAGCTGAACCTAACCTAGACTTTGGAATCTTCCAAGTTGTGACCTGGTATTTCTCCAAAAACGTCGAAGTGATAGTTAAACCTGCGACTTAATTGACTATTTGGTCCAAGATCATTCTGTGAATCAATATATGTTCAACTCTATGACCTCAAAAAATCTCAGTTAGACACAGACATGTTAAAAATCACACAAAAATCCGACTTTTCTGATGTTTTTTGGGATAACCTCTTTTTTTTTGCTGCCCCGTTTGACCCTAAATGGTGGGATATATCTATCTCTCCTCATCCCCCGGCGTTTTTGTTGTTTTCCAGGTTCAATGCTCAGAAAGGCCTAAGACTTCCCAACCTCCGTGAGCCTGGCATTTTTGTGTTAAGATTAACGGCTGGAAGCCGGAGAATACGGGGCACCCCAGGAAAAGGAGAAACATCTGAACCAAACTTCCAAACCATCATGATTTCAGGTTCAAAGCTGTTAAATGTTGGGGGGGTGTATGACATTTTTCCTTCATGTATGGGAATTTCGATATGAATTTTTTTAGGTGATGAATCTTGTTATGTTCATGGTGTAATCTTTTGGTCAAAAAACTTTGAAGATATATAGCATTAGGATTATATATAGAATGAGTTCTTATATGAAGAAACTTCTATATGCTTGTGGGATATATATGGTGTATCCGATGTTGATGTCAGACTTGCTTTTGACTCAAACATCGCTGGTATGAAATGATCACTACATTGCCAACCACAAAGTAGATTCACTGGTACATGCAAACAAACCCGTTCATGTACATAATATGTGACGTAGGTATTCGGACATTTGGTTGCAACGTGGCTATTATAGTACCTCTTGACTTGCAAGGGGCTTGACACAAAGCTGTATGAAACACAGCCCGACCCTCAAAGTATCAAGCCACCTTGGCCACCAGTTGGCGGTTTAGTATAGTACTTGTAGTGAGGAATCTTGCCAAAAAAAACCTCCAACTGTCGGAACTGACGAATTATTTCAGGTTGGGTGAATGATCATGAACTAATTCTCTGTTGAAATGACCTTCCATTGCGAACCCTCAACAGGTAGATCATTGCATCACTCAACGGTTGGTTGCTATAGGAGAAATCCTTGGATAGGCAAATAACCAACTAGAGAATTACCAACCGTTCATGAAATCAGGGTATCATGGTATCTCCTTTCTGTTGTTGTTGTTGTTGTTGTTGTTGTTGTTGGCATCTTGTTTTGTTTCTGCGCATTCCTGTGCAGTTCGTGCCAGGTCGGAGGGTGTACGCTTGTTTGGACCTCATGAAATCAGCAGATTCAAGAAAGAAGCACATGTGTTTCCATGACTAGCTTTGGTTGTGTTATGGTTTTATACCGGAGTGTATAAGATCCCATTCAACAGTAACAAAAGTAAAGCTTGATAGGGATTTACTATGAAACATGAGATCAATCCTGGTCGCTGACATCCTGGCTGGAGGATCACCATAGACTCATTTCACAGCGTCAATGAATTATTCCAAACAGATCACATCAGATCCCAAGCGAATTGGGATGACCCTTTTCTACTAGCGAACGATATCTATTGGTTTCGGAGAGTCTTTACCTTGCTGACAGTTTCTTAATGTGGATTTCCATTTCCGCTGATTTTCTGGAAGGGACTCTTGACTATATTTATTTTTCCGGAGATACTTTGGCAAAGATGTTGAGAAACACTCTTAGATTTGTTGAGGAGATGCTATCCAGATGTGATTGTTCTTCTTCTTGATTCCTGACAATTCTATGTTGTATTGTTGAAGACTTTCCTGCCGAGTTCCACTAAGGCCCAATATGCCTCCAAACACCGCGCCGGCCAGTGCAAGAACGCCTCGCACCGTGAGTGTGCGCTGAGATGGCGGGTGATCTGGTGAGCTGTTACTACAGAGATGGAAGCGTGACTCAGTGACTACATGACTGCAGACACAGAATATCTATGGAGGATTTCATAAAAACTTCTCTGATAGTCTGATGTTTTGTTTGAACCACCCGTATCTGGTTTTTGGAACATGACAAGAGACTATTCTTGAGTGACTATCACATTGTTTTTTGTGCCGTTTTGAATACAAATCTAGAGACAAGAAACACCATAGACACATCGGAAAGGCATCAAACAGAAGTCCATGGAAAAACAATATGAGTGCCTCCAAACTTGAAACTACTGTTATATGCCCGTATATCATATCATGCTCATTTCATTCTGCGCTATTTTCCATCCAAGGATTTTCTGCAGGTTTTAAAGTTTTTAGAGTTTGGGAACCAAGCACATGCAAACAGAAGTTGATTTGTTCATTCAGCGTCTTCCAACCGAAAGCTGATTTGAACACTCGAAAAAAACTAGTGGATGATCCTTCGCCCTTCGCTACTGATTAAAACTGCATATACTCGTACTTCGAATTTGTTGAACGTATATGTCGATACAATAAGTTTAATATACCTGCTATGTAGGTTTTTAGAAACGACAATTCCCTCCAACAAAAGGATCAGTGGAATTGATCCACGCACCGTCCCTGTGTCGAAACACCGTTGCTGCAGCTTGGGTATTCCCCGTTTCACACTGTACATTCTTGCTTGGACGAGTTGGGTGTCAAGGTCCGAGTGTTGCGTATGGTTGTGCATGTAGGGTGTGATGTCAGCGAAATGCTGGTGATTTAAGTTTGGTACACTATTATCCCAAAAATCCTCAATGTCCTTAATTAACGTGATCATCACTTAGCTATGGCTCAACAGTATTGATCCAAACATTTATCTGTGTAACACTTATCTTTGCTACGCCAATTTTGTGCCCTAGCCGCAAACAGGGACTTGCCTAGAACACGCTGGACTACCAATAACCGCGATTGCAGTAGCAGACTGATCAAATACCACCCTTACCGTGGTGCAAAATACATGCCAGAGCCGCAGAAGGAAGGGTAGTTACATGGCATATATATATATAAACTCTAATGCAGTATGCATAGATATACATTTATTCTTTGTATACTGTATACTGCTATGCAAATATGAATCAGAACATGCAGAGCTGTGCCATCTACTTCTACTCTGTTATAGATGGTTGTGCATCCTGACCAGACGACACCCTGCTCACGATTTTTGGCCCGAAACGGCGGCCAAAAACAGAGCCCATAGCCCCAGCAACCTTCCGGTGATGCTGAAACTGCCAGCATGACATAGGAGTTGCAGGAGAGTTTCCCCAGCAAAAAAGGGTACAAATGGTTTCATCCCTTGGTCTGTGCTCAAACCTCAGTTTTGTGATTTAGACTGCCTTAAAGTGTGATGTTGGGATTTGTGTACTGATGCATTCACTTCAGGAGGATGCACTATATTTATGTGTTCCTTGTATGTAAATATCAACTTTTGCCACGCAAACCACCCCGGTCGGTAGATTACAAAACCGGTGCCACTACCCTCTACAACAATATAGGCTATTATAGGTATCACAGCTAGTACTGTATATGATTTGTCTGTATAGAATGTATATCATGTATATATATATATTCTTTACAATATGCTTCATATGATACAATATGTCTGTCATATTCCACCATTAGTGGTCATATGTCATATTGTTTATTTCCCCCATGCATGGGTCCGGGGTCACTGCTAACGTATCAATCAACTTGTAGCCAGTGAAAATTGGTTGAAGGGCAGCTCGGAATCTGAAAGAAATTGGGATGGAAATTAGTGATTCTAAAATGTTAAAAACAAAAACTTAATCTTCAGGTTTAATAGTAGTTTTCAGGAGTTTGTTTGGTTTTAAGGGGATTGTTACCTTGAAATTGTGTCAACTGTTCGTTGAAACCCATCGAGATATGAACCCTTTTTTATCTGACAGGTTTTTGATGACTAGCTACAGCTGAAATGGTACGTTGATAATGGCATCCTGGGGACTCCCATTAACCATCTTTTGGGACTCGAACAGAAAGGTGGCAGGGTTCCCAAAGCCCACCGGCCCACCTGATCTCGTGTATTTGTTGATATTGCTTGAAGCAACCATGTTTCGGTACACACGCTGGTCGTTTTGGTTCAAGACTGCGTGATTGTTATGTAGATGAATTTAGATATGAAGAGATGTGTTTCAAAAGTCTGAGGCTTCCCCCAGAAAAAAAAACTCTTATATAAGCATCCTATTCAAGTGTAGATTGTTCGTCCAACTTGTAGGTAATTCCTTTATATTGTTTGGGATGTTCTCATGTTTTGAGGTCAGGCCATGTGTATGTTATTGTTCACTGTATGAGTTGAAACTTTTCGCTGAGTCTGGGTATCTCCAAATATTTGTTGTTTTCCCAACGGGGAACAAGACTTATGTGCATAGCCTGCATAGTTGTATAGCTGGGCACTGATTTAGCTTCGGGGAATTATACCTTTTGGATTATACCTTAAGCAACTTAAGCGTGTTTTTGATCTCTTTGCCAAGAATCTTGGGATTGAAAAAAGTGGAGAAAAGCTCAGAAATCTCAATTGTTCAACAAGTCAAAAACAGCATTTGTAACAGTATGCGATTGAGGTTCATTGACCTCATGGCAACATATATGGAAAACAACCAACTTAGAGAGGAGATTCTTTAGGACTGGAGAGACCGAATTAAGTTGTTGGTAGAGCCATTTTTCAAACATGATCCAAACTTTTGAAAAAGTGCGGCTGACCTTTTTAGCAGACATCTTCTTTGTAAGGTATCACATGGGATTCGGTGGGATAAGCAGCTACAGTCCATGACAGTCCCATGGCTTTGTGAGGAGAACTGAGTGGCCACTGTTGACATTTTTGGGCGACATAGATAGGCCAAGCACAAATACTGTAGAGGTATTTTTTAGATTTGAAAATTGTAGGATGCTGGGATCCACTGTTGAACTCGCATTTATATAATTTGCTTCACACTTTTTTGACTCTTCGTTGCTTCATACTTGACATTTTGTTGGAGACACAACATCAACCACTTGAGTCACTTCAGGGAGAAAGCCATGACGTGGCAATATTGCATCTCTGGTCAAAGTGTTAGGTTTCTTTTTCTCTTTTGGAGTATGCAGTATGCATTACTTTCTGTAAGTTGTGTCGTTAAATCCAGTATGATGCTTAAGAAAGTAGTCATCCAACTACCCTTGTTGAGCGGATACATTCCGGGAATTTCACTGGAGATCATATAGGATATGCTGACATTATTTGACCCACTAAACTGGGTAGACAGTAGTTTATTCCATCCATGAATATATGTTGTTGTTTTTTAAATCATGCACCATACATGTCTATCTCACCTGAGATCCTGTCATTGGCGCTCCGCAGGAATTGGAAGAACAGCCTTTGGTGCATCCAAATCAAACCTTGATCTTCAGCTGCATTGCCCGTTGGGGGACGATTTCCTGGTGGAACAGCAATCCATGATTCCTTCAAACATATTGTTGACAGAAAGTTTTCCTGCACCAGTATGTTTGACACATGAAGCAAACAGATTGGAGATTCTTCATGTGATTCATGTATGATAAAAACATTGACGCGACATTAGCTGAACAACCAAATAGACGGGACGTTTGTTCATGCTGAGCATTATTAATAGTGAACAACCATCCTGAACTACAAAGCAAGTTTTTGCTGTGTCACAATGTCACAATGTTCTATTGTTTTTTGGAATTCCAACCTTTTCTATGTGATCCAAACCACGTTTTTCTTTCATAGTTGTGTTTGATATCAAGAGTACAATATGTCCAGTCTTTTGATCAGGTGTGGTATGGTATGTGTAACCTTGAGCTTCGCGATTTTTGAGGCGTTTATTTCTGCGCGAATGTCTTGACCCACATTTGGTCTTGGGAGAATGGTACTCGCTGGGCGTGGGATGTCGTAATGAGTCGCTGAGATGAAGGGAGATGGGGAGATGAATGGAGAGGTAGGGTAAATCGTTTGTGCTAGGTGTGTTTTGTATTTTGTGTGTGTTTCATGTAAAGAAATATATAGAAATATTAAGACCATGTATGAACGGTGGATGAGGGTGCATTGGTGTCTTGGCACCTAGATGTTGCTCCAGCTACTCGAGGTGTCCATGAAAGTTTACTGTACTTTGTCAGTTGGCTTACGATGGCTCATCCCTTAGTGTACTTTTTTCAGCCAACTTTATGTACCATATACCGCGTGTGATATATGCATGTATATATGTATGAGTATACAACATCAGTAAGTAAGTCCTGTATTACAAACTAAATCAGTTGGATCCTTGCCAGCTCTTTGGTGCGATGTCCTGATAATCCACTCAGCTTGGGTTTGGGAAATGAGAAGACAAACAGCTTGGGGAATTCTGCATGAAATCCAGTTTGATTGTAATGGAATCCTCCCTCAAAATTAGCTACTCTTCATTCAGATCTGGAAAGTCTAATCAAGTAGCCAGATCCAACCTGACCATGGAGACTCTGACCACTTTTAGATTGATATTCTTTCGGGAAAATAGAGTAGAGTTGTTTCAAGGTTGCCATATTGCGGTGCTTGGAGATGAATTTGATTGGCCATTTTGGAGCTTTCCATTTTGCCATATGTTCTTCATTGCAATGTCATAATGTCTTGAAGACTTAAACAAAAAAATACCCTCCCTGAAACGAACAGTTCGCCCCCAAAAAATGCTGGTTTCCAATAGGAATATCCTTTTCCAAGGATCGATGTTCAGGGGTTATGTTAGTTTCAGGGAGGGCACACCTTGGATGATGATTTCGTTGCCCACACTATGGGTGTCCATCAAGGTATGGCCTTTGGCGGCGGAGTGATTTTTGGTCCAAGGAGCCTATCCCATTGGAGGTGACTTTGTTGGTCAAAGGCAAGGTGGCTGATGGAATGTGATAAGGTGAAGATGTTGGGTTGAGGTTGGTTGGTTGGTTCTAATGATATGGGGTGAAAGGTTTGCAGGTCGAGGTTGATTTGGGAAAGTGAAGGGAACTTCCGAAATGATTGGAAATCTTAGCGGAAGGGTTTGAAAACATCATCAACAGGAGTACAGAAGAGAGGATTGTTTGGTTCCCAGTCAAACACACACATTCAAAGAAGATCACGCGAAATTGTGAGGTAAACATTGCAGAAGGATGGTAGGGTTGACATCAACCCTTTTTCCTTGAAGCCATGCGCTCAGAGTTTAGCCCAGTACAACTATTTTTTTGTTTTTAGTAAGGGTCCCTTATTGATCTCCCCTCTTCACTGTTAGTGGGATGACAGGGGTACACCGAATACATAAGATACTAGTGATGTTGCTATTGCCTTGATACTAGCTACTGTACGGTATATGTCAGTTAGTGTTGAACACTGAGGCTGTGAATTCAAAGCATTCTACATTTCAAGTCTGACAGACAGGTAGTTGAGGAAGGGAATGCCCCATGAGTTTACTTTGTGAATCCAACTGAACAAACTAAACTTACTTTTTTTGGGGGTTCCAATATGAACATACCTGGTATACCATCAACGTTGGACCTGTACCCCATCACCTTCATCCAACCTGCCCATCTTAGCTACCACCGTGTTGCAGGCACCGTGAGCCTGGTGGTGATCACAGATCCTGTGACACCATCTCTGGATGCATCCGGGAAGACCAGCTTCCGTTTTAGAGTGGAGGCAGTGCTTCAAAAAGTGACATGTGACGGGGGCATCCAAGTCATGAAAGATGACAAAAATGGTTAATTGTTTCCTGTTGATAGGAGATGACTTTTGGCAGTGAGACAAAGTTGAAGTTTCATCATGTATAGCTACAGGACATTTCCGGAAGGTTTGTTTGATGTGGAAGTGGTGAAATCATGGTCGGCCTTGAAAGGGGAACTGATGGAAAATGGTTGTTTTAAGAAGTTCATAAACTGCGAGGTTTCGTTTGTGTTTGTCATTTCTCTTTGTGGATGGTGAATGTATTTGAATGATTTTGAAGGTTGTTTCTCTGTCCAATTTGAGGGACTGTTGATTTTTGATGACTTCCCTGAAAAGACCAAGATAAAAAGGTCACAAGAGTAACTAAGTCCCTGCAAGGGCATCTTTAACTATCAATAGCTTCAGAATCCATGTGAGTCCGTTTTTGAGGGTAGAGTAAGGGGAACTCCTTGCATTGTGGAATGGCAGTTTACGTTTGGTTGATACTCTACATATTGGTTCACCCTCGATGTGGATGGTTTGGAATTTGCAAATGATCACCAAACGGGCTGATGAGAGGTTCAATTTCTGTTTGATAAGTCGTGAATATATGATGATCGATTTCTTGAGTGGATGCAGCACAATCTTGATGGCAGAAAATCATTGAACAGTGGCTTCAGATCCTTGCTTTCTTCAGCATCCTCTCAATCCTCTCTCAGATATACCCGGGTAAACCAAGATGGAACGATAGCTTCAGAATCCATATTGTGTATCCACAAATCGGAGGCAAATATTTTCTGTTGAACAGATGAAATTTCCAGAATTGCTTTACTGGAATTGCTGAAGGGTATTTATCCCTTGTGCTCCAATCCCTTTGGCAAGTGGTTTGGGATTTGGTTTTGGGTGCCTAAACACCGAACCTCACAGGATATTATAAAGTTGATTGGTTGTAGATTCGCAACCCTCTGTTTCGGATGGAAAAAAACCGTTGAGGCTGCCAAGCACGGCACGGGCGAAAGCAATAGCACGTCCACAATGTGTTGCCACGTGTTGCTGAAGATCAGTGCAGAGACCACAGGCCCATGGGACGAAACGGCGTATCTTCTGTTGAATGGCAGTCCCATGGCGGGCCAGTGAGAAACACACCAAACTATGAAGCAGAATTCATCACCTCAGTTGAGGTCTGAATGATATCCTTGTATCGTCGAATATATCCGGGGTGGTGCTGAGTGATACAATTTCTTGCAATTTCTTGCACAGATAATAGATATCAAAAGCGATACACATCACATCTGTAATTAAAGATTGCAAACCTCATGTGTGACCTTCTTGGGGCTTCACAGTGACCTAAAAATCTGTGGAATCTTTAAAGGTCACTTTGAAGAGCAGGAATATCTACAAATCAGGGCCCCATACCATCCATTGTATGGTATATTTACCTACATTTAACATCATTTAACCATAAAAACTCAAGCAAATGTACTAGTAGGTACAATATGGCATACGTGAATGGTATGGGACAGGAATGAGAAAAACATGCGCCTCCAAGAAGCGACGATTTCCCCAAAGATTCAGCTCCAGGAAGCTCGGCTTTTCGCGTTGTCGAGTTGTTGAGGTTTTCCTGCAAGGTTTTTGCAACTCACTTCCAAGATGGAAGGTTAGTTTGTTTCCCTGTTTGTTTTATATATACTGGTTCCTCAAAGGTGAGTCAAATTGACGTTGTGTTTTGTTTTTTGTAATGTTTTTTTAAAACCGATAATTCGAAGAGTACACTGGAGTCAACATGCATCCCCGATCATCCTTTGTTTTTGTTCAGCGCCAGGTCTACGTCCTTTGTTGCCTGTCTTAACGCCACCTTTAGAACTTCGTTCTGGACCACCACGAGGCAAACGCCCAAATGGTCCGGTTCAGTGTCCATCTACACAGGTGTCAAGTCAGATCCCCGCAGTTCCAGCAAATTACTTGAGAACTTAGCATGTAATACTGTTGATGGAAGAAATCCTACACAAGTTGATATTTGATAGTTATAAATCTCATTATTTACAGGGTTTTTTTACATCCCAGGTGGTTAGCCGGATTTCTTCCATCAACCGTTCGACCTCTTCTAGATAGGTGTCCTTTTGGCCTTTGGCGGGCCATGCTGCATCCATGGAGCCTTTTTTCTTATGTGATGTATTTATGTTGAATCTTCTCAAAAATTCTTCCCACCTATTTAAACACCCAGATTCATCCAATATTTTATATAGGTTGACTACAGAAATTCAACATGTGTTTGTCGGTTTGTCAGCAATTTTCCACTAAACCCCAGTGCACTTCATGCTTTTGAATCCTAAATCGCAATGATTTTTATAGTAGGGATAAACACTCACCAACTTGACCAACCAATTTGCAGGTTTGGAACTTCATCCCTTCAGCAAGCTCACCATCGAGCAGTGTCGCTTGGTGGAGGCCACCGGATTTTTGAAGGATGTCCTTTCAGCACCAGTTGAGGGAACGGTAGCTTATCCCGTTTTATTTATAGGGTTTTCTTCATCCATCAGGTGGATTTTGCCAATGTTTGGTCCGCCAGGTGATGATGATTCAAGCTGTGACCTTTTTTTCTCCCTGATCGTTGATTGGACGGTCATCATTCAACCTTTTAAACGTTGAAAGGGTCACGTTTTCACCATCCCAAAAAGGTCACCACTCAAAAAATATCAGTTGATTGGTTGGACCGCCAAGATCAGACGCAATCCAATATCATCATTATATCACCAATACAGCGGGTTGTTCTGGTACTGATGATGTAGGAATCCTGTATCTGATGAAGGGGACACTATACCTTTTCCATGACATAGTGACTTCATCGTGACTTAGCTTGCCTGCAAGGCCTTTATAAATGCCAATAGTTCAGATGCTTTCTTGAACCATGGGGTTGAATTTATGGTCCATATAATTCATGAGACTTATGTGTAATGTACCAGTATTCTTTGTATTTAATATCTATATATATATATATATATTCATATTTATATATATATATACACTCCTTTGATATGCCAATTACATCGAATCAAATTGAAGGTAGATTATGTAGATGCTCGTTTAGCCCCAAGGCCTCCTCGTTTAACTCCATTGCCAGGTGCCCCCTGGAGATGATCAAATTTTATGTGTGGCTGCTAAGGAGATGTTTTTTTTTTTCCATTTGGGAACCTGTTTTTTTTTTAAGTGTGACTATTATTGGTGCAGTTTCCATTTTTTTGGGGGGAAGTCTACTTCGTGAGGTGTCCATTGGTGTGATCTAAAATAAGGACCTCANGTGCAGTTTCCATTTTTTGGGGGGAAGTCTACTTCGTGAGGTGTCCATTGGTGTGATCTAAAATAAGGACCTCACCTATTTTGGGAAAGTCCTTCCAAGATGACCTTGTTCTTATAAAGTAATTTATTTTTTATATTTGTATTGGAATCTCAATTCGTCCCAAAAGCCAAGGTCAAAAACAAGATTCCGATTCCACTTCAATGGATGTAATGTATTTTGATATTTGGTGAATACCTATATTTACTGTATATTCATTCATATATACACATTTGTTTGCAGAGTGTATAGATTAGTTGGACCAAGGGCTGACTCAACACCTGTCCGTACCTATCCATTGATCTTCTTGAGAAGCATGGTTTTGATGTTTGTATAAATTACGTGGGCAGCAAGTAGCTTGTTTAGTGTCCGACAGTGGTGAAGTCCTGGTTAGGACCTATCTTATTGAATATATAGTTTAATATATAATTCTGTTTGATCCAACAAAATCTGACTTTGACATGCTTGCAAAGGTGTTTGATGGTGTGTGTGTCTATTTCTGTAATGTACATATTTATATTTTGTTCTCCGCACCCTTGTATTTTTGATGGTTTACGGTTTGACAATCATACAATATAATTAGCGCTTTCATATGTGTAATAGTTTTTATGAATCATATTGTATTCATCGTCTTTACATATATATATATATATAAATTAAAACATGATACATCACACACCATATAGACATGATATCTGCAAGTTTAACCTGATTAACATCTATTTCGATGGCCTCAACTAGGGGTCAAACCTCACTCTTCTCACTTTGAGGTGCAGAATGCCAAGGCGCGATTTCGGTGTAGAAAACTTGTGGTTGGAAGGAAGCAATCTAATCATCACCAATGCTGTGCTTTCCGAAAATGCAGCCTTTTTTGGATTTATGAGATACAGTAGTTGTAAGCATTTTGTTGTTCTCCGTGAATATAGCCTTGTTTGAACTACTGCTGTTTCTGGGAGCGGTGGTTGACTGGTCATGACCAAAAGTTGGATGAAACTGCCGAGGTGAGGCACAAACACAATCCGGCAGACATATAGAGTGTTTGATAGCAAAGTCTGAAATTAAATGTTGTGATCATTTGATCACAAGAGTATTATCTTGGCGGATTTGTTCTCATATTTTGTCTTATGTGTTTATTACTCCAACATTGCGATCTTACTTTTTTAAAGTTTCTGGAAGACACCATCCAATAGGTCCACGTATTGAAAGAAAATTGCAAATGGTGTTCCGCTTAGGCTCCGGCTTTTGGGTTTGAAAGACCACAACTCTTGGTGCAAACCAATGATACGGATTATCAACAAGGGGTACCTTCAAGACTTGGTTTTGGATGCCTGCAACATATGAGGCACCATCACTTGTTTTCAATACAATCCAAGTTTCACCTTCAACTCCAAAAAAACAATCCTTCCAGTATGTCAACTAAAATTACAGGGCTGTTAGATGAACACGTGTTAAAGCAAAACACCGGTTACCATTTCAACAGCGACCCTCGTGAGGTGACTTGGGCATTGGTGGTCGAGTTTGGGTTTGGGGCACCCAAGATTCGCGTCGGAAATTCCAGGAATCTTTGTGTTTTGTTATCCACGGTTGTTTTAAAATCTTTTTTTTGGATGAAGGATATATATCATGGTATATGATTGGATTTCAAAACAACAAACGAAGCTAAGACTTTATCAGTTTAGCATGTTCTTTTTGATCATATGTTTGACCTGTATGCCAACATGGCAGGCTTGAATACTTACCATTTTGGAGTTTTGAGGTGAAGGTTAATCGTTGATCCTTTCCTCGTGGTTGATGTTTGTATGACTTCGCATTGACTACGGCGACTACGGATAATCATGCCAAAAAGACGGCTGCCCAGTTGATCTTGTTGATTATATTATTGGTTTGTAGATCCATGTCATCCAATGATTTCTTGTGTATATCGACATTGAAGATTCACTAGGTATGATTGAATTGAAAGAATGTGATCCTGATGACTCGTATCCGGGAAAGGGGTAAACAGCGCCAAGGATGGATGCTTCGTGTTGCTGGACCGGTGGGAAAAGAAACTTCAAGTGGGCAAAGACATGGTCTTGAAGGGAAAAGCTGGCAAAGAAAGAAAGGGTTTGATATGATACTAACTGGTGATTGGAAGGGAGCAGGCAGAGACATAGCTGTGATGATCTACAATTCATTTATCGTGGATCTTAAACAGCTGCCACTGAAGTTCTCTTCACTACATTTTGGTGATGCAAAGCTTTGGAGCAACAGAAACTACCAAGCGACTACCGGCATTGGGGGAATGAAACCATGTGATTATCAGGACTACCTGGCTTCAAATTCTGAACTTCTGAAAGGTGGGGAAGATGTGTGTTGAACCTATGTGAAGGGGGTGATGATGGTAATGTCAACAGACATTGTTCTATGTTTTCCTCCTTTCGGAAAATGCCTTGCAATCACAGATCCATGTGAAAAACGCACATCCAAGGCAACCAGCACCGTCACGCAGCACCTTGACCTTCTTGCATTCTACATGCCCCCCTTACTAATAATCAGAGTACCTTTTCAAGGAGCGTGCTTTTTTTGTGCAACTGCTCCAATTATTCAGGCAACATCTGTTTGATCCACTTGACGTGCTTCAAGTTTACTCAAATGTTTTCTTCCAGTTCAGTCAGTCTAACATTTGCTGTTTTTTTTACATCACTCTTTGGTACAACAGGACGGGGAAAGGCTAAGGCGTATGTACCAGATCATGGCCCCGGCCCGGCCCGGAGTTTTGAATTTTCCAGATTCGATTCCTTTCAGTGCTTCAGCTGATGTTCTGTCATATTTTGTTGTTTCTGTTTGGAATATACAGTACTACAAAATAGGATTGTAATAATTGCACATATAACAGCGTGACCACAATCAACCATTGAAATGGTCAAGACAAAATCAAGATCAAAAAGTCTTGCAATTCCCATGCAGTCCAGGCAAGTTGGGATTTAAATCATCAGCGCTGATACCAGGCATTGCCCATAGCATCTATGTATGGTATATTTACCTACATTTCCCTTAAATAATCAACCAAATGTAGGTAAATATACCATACATGGATGGTAAGGGTTGTATGAAGGCTTGCCATCTTGCAACTTTACTGCAGTTAATCTCCGGGTACCCCGGGTACCCCGAATGAAATGGTTTATGAAATCGCCAAATGTTGTCATCTATCACTGGATCCTGGTGTAGTTGATATGAACTAGTAAAACTGATTATATAGTTAGACTTACTTATCAGCTAAAGGAATCCATTTAGAGGTCACCAAAATGACGTTTTATGTCATTGCTACTGTTGACGGAAAAAAATCTGCACCAGTTGAGGTTAATAGTTTAGCCCATTATTTGCAGGGTTTTGTTACATCCTTTCGGTGGTGATCGCCGGATTTCCGAAGCAATCAACCGTTACCGTAACCTTTTGATCCAATGGGCTCTGATCACGATGGATCACCTGTCTCAGGCAAAAGATGTTTGGAGTTGGGTAGTGGCACAGGCGCTGGATGCGGAGACCAACAATTACTTTACTTCGAGTGATCCCCACCATGACATGTTGGGTGGAGGTTGTCAGGTGAGGGTTGCCATTGAGAATATGATAGGAAGAATGGAGAATTTGAGAACATTGATTTCAGGTTTCCTTGGCTTAGTGATACTAGTGAGATGGTCTTTGGTCACGATGTTCCTTTCTTGAACTACTCAGACAGGCTGCCGCATCCATCGGACTTATGTCAGCCTGATCGGGTCAGGTGAGGGAAGACATACAACTCATCTCCTGAAATGCGTTCTGGTACTCTCAACTTCGCAGACTGACTGGAAGCAATCTTCTGACGTTCTTTCTGACATATCTTTTGACATTCTTTCTGACATATCTTCTGACATATCTTCTGGCATTCAATCTGACATATCTTTTGACATTCTTTCTGACATATCTTCTGACATTATTTCTGACATATCTTTTGACATGCTTTCTGACATATCTTCTGACATTCTTTCTGACATATCAAAACCAAAACCTAACATCCACAGCTTCACAAAAAAAGCAGCTCTGCAAACTCTACATTTACTTCACGCCACGCAGCAAAAGTAATATCCATGACAACTTTGTGCCTGTCAAATGTCATCGCCCTCAGTGCATCGGACCGCCCCGCCAAAAGGCAGTGAAGTCCAAAGATGCAAAACGCCTGTAGTTCCACACACACACACAC